>JAJIZL010016360.1:0-26357 GCA_023969395.1 Amblyomma maculatum | reverse complement strand
ATTACGAAAAGTTACGACGTCATTTAACGGTTTGTCGCTCCGCACTGCCAGTGAAGAGAGGATTGCACCTTTAGCAGCATGTACAGCGCGTGTCGTCATTGAAGGTATTTTGTACAGTGTCGAGTTCGTAGTTTTGTCATCTTCTTCTCACGACGTGATCCTCGGATGGGACTTCTTGTCTAAAAATAACACCGTGATCGATTGCGCCCGAGCTGAAGTAGAATTTTCTGCACTGTGCGACGCACTGCCCGACGACAACCGTTCAGTGTGTCCTCAAAAGCTGACCATCGCTGAAGATGTCGACGTAGCACCAGAGGCTTGTGCCCTTGTGCCTCTTTCATGTCCTGCCGCGTCAGACGTTAGTGTTTTATTTACACCGTCTGCATCCTTCATCCACCGCAAGCACTTGCCGCTGCCATCTGCTGTTCTCGATGTTCACGGTGGCTTCACGAAGCTACTCATCTACAATCCGTCCCCACGCCCGATTACTCTGCTACGCGGGGAATCTCCCGGTTCCATTCAACCAGCCCACCTTCTCTCTGACCTGGATGCCTCCGAGACCTACCGCAGTAACTACATTGATGCTCTGCAGTCCGATCCGACGCCTGATTCGTTGCCAGACGACTTCTTCCGAACCGCCATCGATGACGCTCTTCCTTCCACCTACCGGACTCAGCTCGTGGCCCTTTTACAGACATTTCGCTTTGCTTTCGACGCCGCCCACACACCTCTCGGCCGCACTTCAATAGTCGCGCATTACATTCAGACCGGCTCTAACTCGCCTTTTCGACAGCGCCCCTATCGTGTGTCAGCGGCAGAGCGTCGCGTGATCAATGAACAAGTTGAGGACATGCTACAACGTGGTGTAATTCGTCCATCACAAAGCCCCTGGTCCTCACCAGTGGTGCTAGTGAAAAAGAAAGATGGCTCGTTTCGCTTTTGTATTGATTACCGGCGCCTCAACAAAATTACCCACAAGGACAATTACCCCCTTCCGCGTATAGACGACGCTCTTGATTGCCTCCAAGGTGCCGAGTACTTTTCATCTCTTGATTTACGTTCAGGTTACTGGCAAGTACCAATGGCCGCCTGTGACAGAGAGAAGACCGCATTTGTGACGCCGGATGGCCTCTATGAATTTAATGTGATGCCCTTCGGTCTGTGCAATGCGCCCGCCACATTCGAGAGGATGATGGATAACATCTTGCGGAAGTTCAAGTGGCACATCTGCCTCTGCTACTTGGACGACATTGTTGTCTTTTCCACCGACTTCGCTACGCACCTAGAGCGCTTGCGGCAAGTTTTGGTTTGCCTTACTGACGCCGGCCTGCAGCTGAATCTCAAGAAGTGTCACTTCGGTGCCAGGGAGTTGACTATTTTGGGGCACATCGTTTCTAAGGAAGGTGTTCGCCCTGATCCGGCCAAGCTGCGCGCAGTGGCGGAGTTTCCTAAGCCGGTTTCTCTCAAGCAACTTCGAAGCTTCATAGGTCTATGCTCCTATTTTCGGCGCTTCGTGCAGAATTTTGCTTCGATAATTGCACCCCTGACGAAACTACTCGGAGGAAACAGTGACTTAACTGCGTGGTCGGTCGAGTGCGACGAAGCGTTCAACGCATTGCGCCGTCTTTTGACTTCGCCACCAATCCTTCGCCACTACGACCCGACAGCACCCACCGAGGTCCATACTGATGCGAGTGGCGTTGGCCTCGGAGCTGTCTTGGCACAACGGAAAAACGGTTTTCACGAATACGTCATCGCGTACGCGAGTCGTATCCTCTCTAAAGCTGAACGCAACTACTCAGTTACAGAAAAGGAGTGTTTGGCAATTGTGTGGGCATTAACAAAATTCCGACCCTACCTTTACGGTCGCCAGTTTGACGTCGTCACGGACCACCACGCGTTATGTTGGCTGTCCTCTCTTAAAGACCCGTCCGGCCGCCTCGCACGATGGGCTCTCCGCCTACAGGAATTTGACATCCGCGTTATATATCGCTCTGGCCGTAAACACATGGACGCCGACGCACTATCTCGTTCTCCCGTCTCCAACGAACCTGCTTGCTCTACGGCGGCTGATCCCGTCCTCTCCTCTCTAACCATCGCTGACATGCCTGCGGAGCAGCGAAAAGACCCGTGGCTCGCATCTCTTATCGAGATCGTGTCCGCTTCTCCTAACGCTGCTGCGCCTTCTCGGGCTTTACGCCGTCAAGCACCACACTTTGCCCTACGAGACGGTCTTCTCTACCGCCGCAATTATATGCCTGATGGTCGACGGTGGCTTCTCGTCATTCCCCGCCATTTACGACAAGAAATTTGCGCCTTTTTCCATGTCGACCCTCAGTGTGCCCATCCTGGTGTAGTCAAGACGTTTCAAAGGATCTCTCAACGCTACTATTGGCGCGGCATGTACGGGTATATTCGCAAATACGTCCGCTCCTGCACCGCCTGTCAGCGCCGAAAAACATCCACACCTCGTGCTTCTGGCCCCTTACAACCACTTCCACGCCCGGCCCGCCCTTTTGACCGCATTGGCGTTGACCTTTACGGGCCACTTCCCTGCACGTTTTCTGGGAACCGGTGGATTATCGTCGGCATCGACCACCTCACCCGGTATGCCGAGACCGCCGCTTTACCCGCCGCTACTGCCCGTGAAGTTGCCCTGTTCTTGCTACATTATTTTGTTCTTCGCCACGGCGCGCCGCGAGAGCTGCTGAGTGACCGAGGACGCGTCTTCCTTTCCAACGTCGTTGAATCTCTACTAGCCGAATGTCGCATCATACACCGGACCACAACAGCCTACCACCCTCAAACAAACGGGTTGACTGAGCGCTTCAATCGCACTCTCGGAAATATGCTGACGATGTACGTTGCCGCCGATCAGACTAACTGGGACGCTGTCCTTCCTTTCGTGACATACGCTTATAACACCGCCACGCAGTCAATTACTGGATTTAGCCCTTTCTTCCTCATTTATAGGCGTGAGGCGTCGTCCACGATGGACACTATTTTACCATATCGTCCCGACTTCTCCGAGTGTACTCTCCTTTCAGACGTTGCCAAACATGCGGAGGAATGTCGCCAGTTGGCCCGGTGTTTTACATCGGAATCTCAAGGCCGCCAAAAGCATCACCGCGACAAAGATCAGACGCCACACGTTTTTCCTGCAGGATCCCTTGTTTGACTTTGGGTTCCCGGCACCCCACCGGGATTGTCATCAAAATTTCGAACCGAGTATCACGGCCCCTACCGCATTGTCCGTCAAACCTCCCCTGTGAATTACATCTTGGAACCACTCACTATACCTCTTCGGACATGCGTCATCGCGGCCGCGAAACTGTGCACGTGAGCCGCCTCCAAACCTACTACGATCCGCTCCTCTTGCCCTCACCATAGGTCGCCAGGATGGCTCCTCCTCGCTCCGGGCGAAATTGTAGTGAACTACACGAGGATATACGAAGACGAGGATTAAATAGGTGAGAATATCACGAAGACGAGGATAAGGACGACGAAGTGCCGCTGCGCTGCTCGTGCTCGCTTGTGGAGACTGAGACTGGCTGTGTTCTTGTGTGGTTCGCCGTGAAACTTCGACAGGGCTATTATCCCTGTTAAAACACAGTAAAACCCCCCTTTCATAGGGTTAACAAGATGTTAAACCAGAACTAATTTTTTCATTAAAAGTCTTTAACACCACCACCATCTCCAATGGCACAAATTTCCGGCTAGGCCAAGATTGACCTTGAACAGCCGAGGAGGAGGAGGAGCAGAAGAAGAAGACGAAGACTGGTAACTTACGCTCTCGCGTTATTGTCTTAAAGGATGAGCTTAAGTGTCTCCAATAATGTTGCACCTTACATTGATAGGGCGTGATAGGGGAATAATACTGCAGGCAAAAAAAAAAAAGCTCCCGCCGTTGCTATCGCAATTAAACTAGGTTTGGTTTGGTTTAATGTTGGGTTTAACGTCCCAAAGCGACTCAGGCTATGAGAGACGCCGTAGTGGAGGACTGCGGAAATTTCGACCACATGGGGTTCTTTAACGTGCACTGACATCGCACAGAACACGGACGCCTAGCTTCTCGCCTCCATCGAAAGCGGCCGCCGAGGCCTACAATTAAACTAGGGTTAACAAGATGTTAAACCAGAACTAATTTTTTCATTAAAAGTCTTTAACACCACCACCATCTCCAATGGCACAAATTTCCGGAATAAAAAAAAAAAGCGGTACATTATGCGCCGGTCGCGCACCCAAGGGAAATACGGCAACAGGCTGACCTAGAGTTAAGATCAGATCATCCTCATGAATAAATGTTTTTGAATTGAATTGAATTGGGTTTTTTTTCTTACCCGGCGATAGGAAGTCGTGCTGACGTAAAATATGGTAGAATAGTTAGCTGCGTTATTTCTTTTTTTTTTTTTATAAATGAACTGCAAAGTAGAGCTGTATTAATTTTTTGCCCCGCGTCAAGGTTTATGACAGAAGTTTAATTGCAGCGTTTTTCTCAATTTCCTTTTCCTACAGCCGTCGGGAAAAAAAATCTAATGATTACGTTACCTTGTAATACGAAATTTGAGCGCATCTCATCCCTTTAGCTTTTCGATAAAGTGATGCGTTTCGGCTCGGGCGGTGCACATTTCGCGATCAGCCGCCACCGGTCCGGTACTCGAATTGCCGCCGCACAAGGGTGGAACATTGGAGGAGGAACAGAAGAGGAGCGAAGAGAGCAATTAAGTTATCGAGAGGTTGCGGGAGGAGTCAAGTCAACGTGGCAACTGCGTTTCGGCTTGGGATGCAGCAGCAGCGAACGGTGCAGGAGCGCGCGCTGCCAGCGCTGCCCCCGGCTTGCGGAGCTGGTTACAAGGAACAACGCCGGGCCGGGCGACGACGACGCGAAACGCAGGAACGGGTGCCAAGGAACTGCGCTCTAAAACAGCGCTTCCTGTCTCATTTTGTCTCAATTGAATATCCCGATTAATCAAAGAGCCAAGTAGTGCGCGCCTTTGCCACATAGCCAGTTGAGGCGTATATACGCCCTAAAACTGATTATGTGGTCGACTGATTTGTTTAATTTGTTTACTGTGAGCGATATATTTTGAAACGATAAACATACACCCATGTGCTGTGCGATGTCGGCCGCTGCACGTATTAAACAACTCGGTGTGGCTTCTGGGTTTATATTTCTCGCGGCAGAGATGATGCGCGCGCAACGGTGAAAATGGAAATGTTGCAGGTATAATGAACTAGATTGCAGGTTATATGCACATTTGCACTCTTCATCCGTTTCATTGTGGATAGACTACTCTTATGTTCGAGTATTAAAAAAGTATTATTTTGATAGTCTGGTGTTGCCAGGGATGACATGGTGGCAACTCGCGATCTGCATGGTTCTTCCTCCGTGGTTAGCGGTAATAGCGGTAGTTCGCCAAGGTAGCAATCCTTTGTTGAATGCGTTTGTAACCTTGTGTCGGCTTTCTGCGTTACACCAGCAAACGCGTTTAGCTGCTGTTGTCTGCTGAGAATTCGAAGGCCAACAGGTGCACCACAACTCGAAACAGCATGCCGCCTAAAAAACGGTACTTGGCTTATTTTCGAAAGTTCCCCGGCAAACCGTGTGGAGCCAGCGACAGAGGTAATCAGCATGTGGTGAAGACTCGGAGGTAAGCCGTCGTGCGATCCCGGGCCCAGTTCTCTCCACTCCTAAGAAACGAACGTTTCTTATTGTTTGTTTGTGTGTAGTGCGCGCGCGCGGAGGGGGGGGGGGGGTTATGTCAACTGAACCGACCGATAGAACGTGCCGGACGACGGGTTGCGGCGAGATTCACCTTCAACTCTTCAACTTACGCCATACTGGCACTAGTATATATGTGGATCATTTTCTCGTACTTAATTGTGTTGTTTAACGTGACGAGTTCATGAGCGGAAAAATCCTTGCTGTCCGTCGGAGATTGTGATTCTAGGTTCGAGAAATGAAGTCGTCAGAGGAGCATCGGAATGAAGGGAAACTAGTTAAATCAATTAATAAATATAACTGGCGTAATTTCAGGCGCTGGGGATTGAACCACGCTATACACATAGGCGTGGCTTTTTTTGCTCATTATTGAAATTTATTTCACAAAAACTACAGGCTGGCAGATTTGTCAAAATTGAGCTGGTTGGCATGCAGTACATCTAATTATAAAAATTCAAATTGACACTTTATTCGCTACATCGATATACTCAGGTACACGTGACTGAGTTTTCAAAACGTCAGGACAGAATCTCCAAAATACTTTCGGCGAGGTTTGATGTGGAGATCAACCTGGCGAAGGGCCATACGGAATTTTCACACGCTGCGCAAAACTAATAGCATTATCGTGCCATATTGAACACTGTCATCATTTTCTACAGGTAGGAATCGGATTGCATCGAAGTGTAAAGGGACATATTTGTGGTCTGCTATAGAACATACCTAAAGAAAAACTACAACTCAACAATCTATAAACATGTTGAACAGTCTCTGGCTTTCTGCAGAAAATACAGTCACCCCATGAACAATGATATCCTTTTCCTCCATCCATGTCGTTACTGGCAGAACGCTTACACGAAATTAAAAAAAAAAGAAAAATTCACCGCAGGCTGTACAGCCATTCTTTTTACACGTTTCAGAACATTTTGTCCTGTCCCAGAAGAGTATAACGATTGGTACACAGGAAGAGGCAAGACTATTTCAATTAGGTCTCTGCAGAGCCATTTTTTGTTGATTGGTGTAATATATTGAGCATCGAGTACTGAATGAGCTGATAAAGTTTGTTGGTTGAAATAAGAGATAGGAAGGGGTAGAGGACGCTCTGTGATATGTTCGTCATATAGTATGTGCATGAGTACTGTAGAGGCATACGATAAAAGAAAAGAAGGGGGGGAAATGGCCTTTCACCTTTAAGGTGAAGCTTCAGGGAGTTAAACGCGTAATTCTTGGGTGTGCATTTTGATGTTTGTTATAATGGGCAATTACATAGATGGTATTTACCTATGGCCACAGAACAGTTATACAATTCATTATGGAATTTCTTCTTTCATATGTTTCAGCGGTTGGGCACTGCAATTATCTCAAAGTAGCATATTGGTGAGATCAGGGATGGAAAAAACTGATGTAATTGCTTCTTGTTCACTGTTTGTAATTCCAGCTTTTGAGGCAGGCTAGTTTTATTGTTGTACTGAACCAAAATGCCAATGGAGTGAATATGTTATTTTTTTCATCACTCGATCACAAGTCGGAGGTGAAAGTGCTGCTCCATTTGCTCCAAACTGCTTTCCCTGCTCCATCCGGCTACAAAATGCAATATTGCTCTAAACCTGCTCCAAACTGGCTGCCTTGATGCTCTGCCATCAAATTTAGCAGAACACAGGAACAATGTCACATCACCAGCAAGGATATAACGCATCTTGCACTGTGCTTAATGGAAATAAAATTTTTGTAAGGGAGGGAAGCATGAAGTACAGTAAATACTTGTTCGCAAGTAAATTTAGTGTGAGCCACAGGCAGTTGAAGAGAATTAGTTGAAAAAAAAAAGCACTGTGTGTGTGACATAGCACCTCCTTTCAGCCTTTTGAATCGCCGGTGGAGAGAGAAGCGAGAGCAGCAAGCGAAGCAGATAGCGCAAACTACTCTGAGCCATTAGAAAACTTGTCAGACTGCAAGAATCGTATGAGTTTGTCTAAAGGCTGGTTCACATGCAAGCGATTGAGCGAACTGAGGGGCGAGCGGCAGCGGTAAGAGCGAGAAATGTCCAACTCGGAACTACGTCGCTCACCGTTCAACCCGCCGCGACAACTGAGAACGGGTTTTTGCGCCGCCGCGGCAGAAATCGCTAACGTTTTCGCTTGTATGTGAAACAGGCTTAATGGTTCTGCTGTGAGAACAAGCAGGCACTTCACCATCGAACCTCTTCGTTAGTGACAAGCTTGGCAGGCCTATGGCAAGCAAAATCCTACTTGAAGCATTATGGGTTGGTACGCCAAAGGTGTCAATCGCTAGGAAGCTTCTCAAGAGTGTTGTAAAGTCATACAGGGTCTATCTCCAAGATGTTAAAAATGAGCCCCAGCATTGCTCAAGCAAAGAATGATGCCCTATTGACAGGAGGCAGTGAAGTAAAGATGCTGAAGGATGAAAAGGTTGCCCTTCAGTGCCATCTATATTTCCTGAAGGCACTGCTGACCAGTGCTCAGGAATTTATCAGCACAGACCCAGGACCGAAAAGGATATGCACAAGGTAGAGAGCGCAAATGTCGTGCCCATTAATATGAGCTCCATATTAGTGGCACTGCTTGAGCGCATCGAAGTGGCAGACATCGGCATTTGAATCTAAGTCAAAATAGGCAGATGCTTTAGGTCACTCTAGGTGTTCAGTTATGAAGTGCATTAGCAAGCTTCCTTTTTGCTGCTGTTCTGCTCCAAGTTGGCCATTTGTCTTGTCAGAGATGAGTGCAAAGTTGGAAAGGCATTGAACTTGCCCCCGCAGGGGGCATCTGTTAAAGCAGATGTTTGCGTGTACTGTGCGACACCACGGACCCCGAGCACCCACGCTTAGCCGTGCGTGGCATCGCCGTGTCTGGGGAAAAGGGGATCCTGGTGGTTGAGCCGATGCCGAGTGTTTGGACCTTTAAGGCCCCTCGGCGGAGGCAACACACCACTTTGGCCCACGCTTCCCACAGACGGCACCTCCGGGCTGACCCACCCGGGGGAAATCGGCAGTCGCCTTTTCCAGTCCTCCCCTCCATCTTTCACTTTCCTATCCTCTCTCTTACAACTGTCCTGTCTTCTCTTACCTTCTTCGTTTCTTCCTACTTCCAGGCGGCGAGGGTTAACCTTGTGTGGCTAACCACCCTGCGTTATGCCATATTTGGTTATAGTCGGGGTGTACGGCTGGCGCGGGCAGGTCTGCTTTGCGAGTTCCTGTCCCGTCCCCTCGTTGGGCTCCATGGTGGGTGGCCGCCACCCCGGCTGAACAAAAACTTACTGCATGGCTTCTTCTTTGCTCTCCAATGATCGTTCCCGAAAAAGGGGACGGACCGATGAAACTGCAAACTTCTTTCTAAAGAATGCAAACAGATTCCCACGCTTCCACGTGGTGCACAGTGAAGACCCTCAAAAAACAGCTAGGCAAATATCTCCTTTTGTCGTGACCAAGACATTGACTGAAGCAATAGGCCAAGGATACAATGTCAAAAAACTTCCAAATGGCGACCTACTCTTGGAAATTATGTACCATCATCAAAATGAAAAACTTCCTACAGTAACCAGCTTTGGGGAATGCCCAGTTAATGTCACCAAACACCGCTCTCTAAACATGGTGAGGGGAGTCATTTCAGATGACGACCTAAAGTACCTAAGTGAAGAAGAACTCCTTGAAGGACTAAGAGAACAAAATGTCATCAATGTGTTCAGAATTAAAATCAGACGGGATAACAAAGAGATACCGACCAGGCACTTAGTCCTTACCTTCGAATCGAGCACACTGCCCGAGGCTGTGGAGGTAGGGTACACGAAGATAAAACTGAAACCGTACATACCTAACCCGCGTCGCTGTTTCAAATGCCAAAGGTATGGCCACGGCTCACAGACTTGCCGAGGCCAACTTACATGTGCGAAGTGTGCCTCCCACGAGCATCCCACTGAGAACTGTGAATCCGAAACGCATCTTTGCATCAACTGTGAGGGCAGCCACGCTGCTTACTCACGAACCTGTCCAACATGGAAACAAGAGAAAGATATCATCACACTAAAAGTCAAAGAAAACCTCACTTACAGGGAAGCACGTAAGAAACTCACGTCCACTCACACCCCAACTTATTCTGTTGTGACGCAAAAGGGGGCGGCGTCACAACAGTCTTTGGAACCTGCCCAGGTGACACACGGTGCACCTAAGGCAGGGACCTCTACGTCCCCGGTGGAAGTAGCTGGGGCTGCTCCACCACCCCCAAAGCAGGCTGCGCGGGCCTCTAGGTCAGCTGGCCCCAAGGTCTCTCCAGTAACGGCGAGATCTACCACAAATGTGTCTGTGCAGTCTGCACAATCGTCCAGCACGTCCGAGGACGCAATGGACACAACAAACGACGACCGTCCGGGGCCGTCAACATCTGACAGGCGACGGAGCTCCTTGGAGCGAACTAGAAAAGAAAAGGCCCGAATCACCGGGCCAGAAAAAACTTAGTCTCTCTACCTTCCTCATATAAAATGGCGTTCTTAGTTCATTGGAACTGTAGAGGACTTTTAAGAAACTACAGCGATATAAAAGACATTCTTGCTTCATTCTTACCCGCAGCACTGTGCGTTCAGGAAACCAATCTCGGTGCGCAGCATAAAAACATACTAAAAAAATATAAAGTTTTTCGCCGCGACCGAGAGCACGTTAGCAGGCTCTCGGGTGGTGTTGCTATCATTGTAAGGAATGATATTGCAGCTAGTGAATACAAACTTGACACTCAGTTTGAAGCAGTGGCAGCCACCTTGCTTACATTTAAAAGAATCACGGTGTGCTGCGTGTATGTTGAGCCACATCGTAAAATAGCTCTCAATGACTTAGAAAACCTTATAAATCAACTACCGGAACCTTATGTGGTAGTTGGTGATTTTAATGCACATTCTCCTTTCTGGGGAAGCGAAAAAATTGATGCGCGAGGCCTAATTATTGAAGATTTTATTCTATCTAACAACATTTGCTTACTAAACGCGGGTAAACCGACCTACTGCTCTCCGAGCACGGGAAAGATGAGTGTTTTAGACCTGTCATTTTGTTCACCTTCTCTCTTTAATGATTTTAAATGGGAAGTTTTAGAGAATCCATATGGGAGTGATCACCTACCAGTACTAATCCGCATGTCATCATCACCAAAAGTCACCCCAAGCAAACCGCGACGATGGAAGCTCCATTTAGCCGACTGGCCACTTTTCGAGTCCAAAGCCAATCTGGAAGAAGTTTTCTCAGAGGAGCTCACTGTAGATGAATTGAATGAAAGGTTTACTAATTGCATAATACGTGCAGCAAAACTAGCTATTCCACAGTCTTCGGGAGTTGTACATAGCAGTAACAAAGCCTGGTACACGCAAGAATGCCGGGATGCAAAAAAGAAACAAAATAAGGCCTGGGGAACTTTCCGCAGGTACCCAACCCAAGGAAACCTTATAGCATTTAAAAAGGCAAGAGCAGAAGCACGATTTATTCGTCGAAAGGCTGAAAAAGAATCGTGGCAGAGGTATGTAACGTCAATAAATAGCTCAATGACGTCTAAGAAAATGTGGGAACAAGTTCGTAAACTCTGTGGAAACTTTTCCCCGTTTACAATTCCCATCCTCACAGCCCCTGGTGTTCAGACTAGCATAGAAGAACAGGCCAATATACTAGGCGAACATTTCGCACACGTTTCAAGTTCGTCACACTACACAGAAACATTCCTAAAATACAAAAACATAGCTGAGAAACAAAAACTCCCAACAAGTGGTGGCAGAAATGAATCATATAATAGTTTTATAACACTCCAAGAAGTAAAGAACGTCCTTGCTGCTAGAAAACAGACTGCGCCTGGTCCTGACGAAATTCATTACGAAATGCTGGCTCATTTATCCGAATCCTCTGTAGAGGCACTTGTGAAATTCTTTAACAAAAATTGGACTCTGGGTAAACTCCCGGAGGCTTGGAAACAAGCCGTTATTGTTCCGTTTCTGAAACCAGGAAAGCCGCCGACCTCAGCGGGCAGTTACAGACCCATAGCTCTGACCAGCTGTTTAGCAAAATGTTTTGAAAGTGTTTTAAACATCCGACTAACTTTCATCTTAGAATCTCATAAACTTCTTAATGTTCATCAGTGTGGTTTTAAAAAAGGGTGTGCAACGACCGACCACTTAGTGCGTCTTGAAAATACTGTCAGGGAAGCGTTCATACATAAACAAAATTGCCTCGCCGTTTTCTTTGACATGGAAAAGGCATACGACACGACTTGGAGGTTCGGGATCCTACGCGATATAGCAGATTTGGGCATCCGAGGCCGGATGCTAAATGTTCTGAAGGACTTTCTATCAGGTCGTTCATTTCAAGTACGTCTCGGTACCACCTTCTCGAGGAACTTTATTCAAGAGAATGGGGTACCTCAGGGGTGCATTTTAAGTACAACTTTGTTTATTGTAAAAATGAATTCTATCAGCAAGGTAATCCCAAAATCCATTATGTTCTCGCTGTATGTCGACGACCTTCAAATAGCCTGCACATCCTCAAACATATCAATTTGTGAAAGACAAGTACAATTAACACTAAATAAACTAGACTCATGGGCTTTTAAAAATGGGTTCAAATTTTCCCCACAGAAAACCGTGGCAGTAATGTTCTCGCTGAAACGAGGTATACAGATCAATCCCAAGTTACACTTAAATGGGATTGAGCTGCCAGTAAAGAGCGAACATAAATTTTTGGGTGTAACGTTCGACAGAAAACTAACATTCCTGCCTCACATAAACATCCTAAAGAGGAAAGCCATAAAATCTCTAAACATACTGAAGGTTCTCTCTCGGAAACACTGGGGGTCTGATAGGGCGTGTCTTCTACATATATATCGATCTGTTGTGCGGTCTAGCTTGGACTACGGGTCCATAGTCTACGGGTCAGCTAGACCATCATACCTAAGGAAATTGGACCCGGTACATAACTTAGGTTTACGCCTTTCTTGTGGCGCTTACAGAACATCCCCTGTTGATAGTCTATATCCATAGACGAACGAGCCTCCGCTGAAAGATAGAAGGGCTTCACTTACATGTGCTTATGTCCTTAGAATAAGGTCACAGAAAAAACACCTCTGCTATCCAATAGTCTCAACATGCCGCTCACGAGTAATTTTCACAAATAAACCACAAGCGACGAGGCCACTGATAATGCGTTTCGAAAACATTTGCAGTGAGTTAGAAATTCTGGACACCTTGCCCGACACTGCACCAAAAAACAGCCCCCTACCCCCATGGTACAAACTTCCAAATGTCTGCGATCTCACTCTAACACACTTCAACAAAAGCCAAACTCCTAAAGAGCATATAATACAAGAATTTCGCACAATAAAAGAAAAGTGCAGTAATTATACAGAGTTTTATACAGATGGATCAAAAACTTCTACTTATGTTGGCTGTGCCGTAGTTGAAGAGAACTGGGAACAAATAATTAGGCTTCCTCAGTGCGCATCAATCTTTACAGCTGAATCCTATGCTATCCTGACAGCTGTAGAAAAAATAGTGAATGAAGGCATTGGGAACAGTGTCATCTACACCGATTCGTTGAGTGTACTGATGGCTTTAAATCACAGAAATGCTGCCATGCCTCTAATCGGTGACATAATACATAATGTAAAAATGATCACGACACAAGGACATAACATAGTGTTCTGTTGGGTCCCTAGTCACGTAGGCATTGACGGCAATGAAAGAGCAGACAAATGTGCTGCACTTGCCCACAACAAATTGATTCAGAAAGTAAACATACCACATAGTGATTGCTTGAAATTAATAAAACATAAACAGATGAATAAATGGCAGTCCAGATGGAACAACCAAGAAAATAATAAGTTGCGTCTCATAAAGCCTGTACTAGGAGAATGGCAATCGAGCACACATCAACAACGTTTTATGGAAGTGATAGTATGCCGTCTTCGTATTGGACATACACATCTAACACATAACTTTCTGCTAATGAAACATAACAAACCGACCTGTGAAGAATGCGACGAGATACTCACTGTAAACCACATTCTAATTACATGCTCAAAACTTGAGGCACTACGGAGAAAACATTTTACTATATTTTACAATCATACCATCCCATTCCATCCCACCTTGCTTTTAGGAGAAAGAGCACTTGTAAACCTAGCATCTGTGCTCAGTTTCCTAGAAGAAGGAAGCTTTTTAAATAAACTATAGAATAAACATATCCATTTCCTCTTTTGCAACCAGAACATACATCAACCTCGCTCTTGGCGCATGATAGCCTTAGTTGCTTATGCGCCATAAAACCCAACACAACACAACACAACGCATTGAACTTGCTTAAAAAGGAATCAGGAAATTTTGTATTACAGAAAGAGAAAACTGCAATTATCAGAGGCATTTGACCTTAGAAACCTGCTCCAAAGAATAATTCAACTGTTCCA
Source organism: Amblyomma maculatum (assembly GCA_023969395.1). NCBI lineage: Eukaryota > Metazoa > Arthropoda > Arachnida > Ixodida > Ixodidae > Amblyomma > Amblyomma maculatum. The sequence goes on along the minus strand of JAJIZL010016360.1, from coordinate 12,203 downwards.
AAATTCTCGTTTCATTGCCCCAAAGCTGCTTCAAATCGCTCGAGCCTGCGTCCATTCCTGCAAGCTCTATATATACCACTCTGATGTCAGCTATCGCTCAACTGGTGAAACCAAAACAAATGAGAGAACAAAATTCAATTACAAATATTTTAGTGGTCGTAGGCCAATATACAACGGGAGGATCCATACACAGTAATGTCTTACGTGCCATTAAAAAGAAAAAATGCAACCGAAATTTGGTGCCTATACCCCTTTCATGTAGTTACCACCAAGTATTGCTTGCCTGGAGTTCCTGCTGCTCAACTGTGCTCTTGCTTGTCCACATGCTTGGGCTTACACTGCAGTTGAGCAGCTGGAAGTTTAAAAATAATACTATTTGTGGCTATGATCTCTTGTTGGGTCTTGTGTCAATTGTTGTGAACTCTGCTTGATGAACGTTCCAATGCAGAACTGTGTGGCAACTTTCAACAGTTTTTTTCGTGTTTGGTCCTGCATCATTTGGCCTTTGCTCATAGAAAAGTTGATGAAAAGAAGGAAAGTATGAATAGAATTTAAACAGTGTTAATGCAAAATTGTACCTTAGTCCCTGATATATTTTGTAACGGTTATGGCGCCAAACATCCAGGCAACGCCCTGAGCCTAGAAGACTGCCGAAGTCGCGGTCTGAGCGCGGTTCCAGGCAACCAACTTCGTCGTCTACGCCAACCACCAACCACTTCATCGTCTACGTCAACTAGCCACTGATTGTCTCCGCTTCGTCGTCGACTATAGTTTGTATCACTGCCCCCCTCCTCTGTAGCATCGACTCGATGCGACGCGGTGCTACTAGGAAGAAGTTAGCGAAAGGTTGCACAAAAGTTTTACAAGGACCCAGCGGCGTTGACGAAAAGTTCAGTCATGCGCGATCATGATAGGGCTTCAGCCGAACCACGTGCATGACTTCAGGATGCTGTAGCCTTCGGGATGGAGCTGAAGCTACGGGAACAATGGCGTAGGTGACGTCACTGATACGGCGAACAATCTCGTAAGGGCCGAAGTATCGACATAGTAACTTTTCAGATAGGTTGCGATGACGAACAGATGTCCACACCCTGACGAAGTCGCCCGGCTCGTAAGTGACGATTCTTCGGCTGAGGTTATAGCGAGCAGCGTCATTCGCCTGTTGTCGGTGGATTCTGAGGCGTGCTTGTTGCCGCGCTTCCTTAGCACGCTGAACAAAGATGTCGGCGTCAGGTTCGGCGTCAAAGCCGCAAGAAGGACCAACTGGCATTATGGCATCTAACGACGTGCTCACTTAGTGACCGAAGATAAGTTGGAACGGAGTCAGTCGCGTCGTCTCTTGAATGGCGGTATAGGGGACCGCAGCTTCGCAGGGGGCACTGCAAGCGCCAGTGAAAAGCGCCCTCTTCGGCGGTGTCCAGATAATTGACCGGTCAGGCCGGTTCCCACTCTCATTGAACAGCTGCGCGAGTGGGTCTTGAAAGGGGTCAGTTCTGCACGTGTTGGGCTGCTGCAGATCTGTTTGTGCAGTCGCGTGCTTTCTCTTTGATGCTTGAATGTTTACGCACGGCATTCTTCAGAGAATTAGGAAAATGTTTCAGTGCAAACGCGAAATCAAAACCTCTTGGCTTGGCATCCTCCGTGACCTAGCATATTTAGGCATACGTGGTAGGATGTTAAACTGTCTAAAGGACTTCTTGTCAAATCGCTCATTCCGTGTGCGTTTGGGCTCAACTTTTTCAAAGAACTTTGTACAGGAGAATGGCGTACCACAGGGATGCGTCTTAAGCACAACTCTCTTTATAGTAAAAATGAATTCCATAAGCACAGTTATCCCGAAATCCGTAATGTATTCAGCTTATGTTGACGATCTACAGATTGCATACACATCCTCTAACGTATCTACATGTGAGAGACAGGTGCAGTTGACCATAAATAAACTAGCAGCATGGGCAGACACAAACGGATTTCAGTTTTCTCCTCAAAAAACAGTGGCTCTCCTATTCTCTCTCAAACGAGGCTTACAAACAGATCCTACACTACACCTGAACAAAACGAAATTACCGGTGAAAAACGAACACAAATTTCTAGGCGTAACTTTTGACAAAAAACTCACCTTTCTTCCTCATATAAATGTCCTGAAGAAAAAGGCTTCCAAATCTCTAAACATACTAAAAGTTCTTTCCCGTAAACACTGGGGCGCTGACAGGACATGCCTTAAACACATTTACAGATCTGTCGTACGCTCCACCTTAGACTATGGCTGCATAGTGTATGGGTCAGCTAGACCATCATATTTAAAAAATCTAGACCCGGTACATAACACAGGACTTCGACTCTCATGTGGAGCATACCGAACTTCTCCTATATCCAGTCTGCTTGTGGAAACAAATGAACCTCCTCTTGAAATCAGAAGAACTTCACTTACATGTGCCTATATATTTAAAATCAGATCTCTGCCAAAGCATATCTGCTATTCTCTAGTAACTAAATGCCCTTCTAGAACACTATTCACCAACAAACCCAATGCAGTGAGACCACTGCTCCTAAGATTTGAGCAAATGTGTCAAGAGGTTGAGCTACCGGATTGTTTACCTAGCATTGCCAAAAGACCTAACCCTCTGCCTCCTTGGTACCTGGTCCCTGAAGTTTGCGACCTCTCTCTTACACAGTTCCAAAAAACAATAACCCCACAAGAGCACTTCATACAAGAATTCCTTCAGCTGAAAGAAAAATACAGTAACTTCACAGACTTTTACACGGATGGCTCGAAAACAGATCATTATGTCGGAAGCGCAGTTGTTCAAGGCGAATGGGAGGAAATAATGAGACTTCCACAGTGCGCGTCCATCTTTACTGCTGAATGCTATGCTGTCTCTGTTGCCATAGAGAAAATAATGAAAGAAAACCTCAGGAGAAGTATTATTTACACAGATTCCCTAAGTGTAGTCACAGCCCTTCACACAAGAAATGCAGTTATACCAATACTTGGAAACATCATACACAGCATAGCAACACTTACAGATGAAGGACGAAGCATAAAAATTTGCTGGGTACCCAGTCATGTAGGAATCCGAGGTAATGAAAAAGCAGATATGTGCGCTGCCAAAGCTCGAGACAAGAAAATAAAACAAGTGCAGATACCATCTCAAGACTGCATGAAATTGGTACAGAGTAGACTGATACAAAAATGGCAGTCCACTTGGAACACTGAAACAAATAACAAGCTACACCTCATAAAGCCTGTAATAGAAGAGTGGAAATCGAGCACCCATCTTGAACGTTCCAAAGAAGTGGCTCTATGCCGTCTTCGCATAGGACACACACATTTAACACATAGTTTCATTTTAACTAAACAGGATAAGCCCCTGTGTGATTCATGCGGACACGAGCTAACAGTCATCCACATTTTAATCTCATGCAGACAACTTGAACAACTGAGGAAAAAACATTTTACACAGTTTTACAAACAACACATTCCTCTTCATCCAGCTTTGCTTTTAGGTGAAAATGCGCTTGTTGATTTGCCCTGTGTTTTCAGGTTTTTAATAGAAGCAAACGTCCTAAACAGAATGTAAGATTAAATTACATAAATACAACACTCTTAACCATGAAATTGGCGCATGATAGCTTAAGTTGCTTATGCGCCACTAAACCCAACACAACACAAAACCTTGTGGATCATGTCCCCTCCCTGAGGCAAATTGACGAAAACGCCATTATGTTAACGGCGCTTTTAGTGCCGCAAGTAATTAAGTGGCAAAACAGTTTACAACGTGAAAGCAAATCTCTTTTTTACGTAGTCATCTTCACAATGCAAAATTTTATTCGATGTCTCAGTGTGGTGCACGAAACTTCGCTGACTTAATAGATTGGATTTTGATACTTTTTGTGCTAATAATAATGAAAATTACCTTTCTTCTAACGCAAATTAAAGTCCTGAAGGCGATATGCGAGGCTGAAGAGAAAGACGAGACCATCCACCGAATATGGTTGCCAACTGCTCGCTTATGGTTAAAAGAAAAATGTCGTAAGCTTGGTTAATAAGTGCCATAGAGAAAAGCGCTTGCTTATTTATTTCATGCTATCACAGCGCACGCGTACCCTCATGACAACCTATCTGCAGAGCCATCGATCATAAGCGAATGCTCACTGATGTGGATGACAAGCATTTTGACTTTTCAAAATTCTATTTTCAAAACTGCATTCGACCGCATGAACACTTGTCAGTAAATAACGATAATGGTGAAATGCTTGACTAAATGCTATGATTCCGTGCAAAAGTTTAGTAAATAAATGGTTCTGCAATAAATAATGTCATACTTTTTGCTGCTGACAACAATGCTGCAGATAACCAGCGCATGCGTAGATAGTCGCTCTTTCCTTCTTCCCCTCCTTTCTTTCCTTCTCTATATATTTCCGAGCCGGAAATAAAGCATCGTCTTTTCGCTCGAATCTGCCTGGTTTTCATCGCGTAGCTGCCGGCCTTTGGCCGGTAGAACGCAACAGTGGCGACGAGGATGGGATTCGAACCCGGATTCAAGCCGTCAACATGGGTCCTTGGACCCATGTTGACGGCTTGTTGAAATTATTGAACGCTTTATTGGGCCAGAACGTATTCCCATCAACAAAATACGGCCTGAGAAAGTTGTGGGATTTGTATCAGACAAAGATGGTAGGAATCCATACCTACTGCCCAACATGCTTATGCCTGACATTAGGATGTGGGCTAGATTTGCAGCGCTGTAATACTTGTGCTGCCACAATAATTGCAGCTTGACAGATTAGTCTCGGCTGGCATAATATCACCAGTTCCTCATTCTGAATGGGCAACGCCCATCGTGCCAGTCTTGAAGAAGGACGGAACAGTGCGCATTTGCGGGGACTTTAAGATTACACTAAACCCTGTGTGCGAGGTTGAGCAGTACCCCTTGCCTATCATAGACGAAATTTTTGCAAATCTATGTGGAGGAAAAAAATTCAGTACTTTAGACCTTCGCGATGCTTACAATCAGGTTGAGCTAGATGAAGACTCGCGGAAATCACACAAGGGGCTCTTTTGCTACAACAGGTTACCGTTTGGCATCGCATCAGCACCAGCGATATTCCAACGAAAGATTGAATCGGTGCTGCAAGGACTAAAAGGGACTCAGAATTATCTAGACGATGTCCTGGTAGCCGAGAGCAGCGATGCTGATAACGCAAATCTGCAAGCGGTGCTACAGCGTTTCCGCGAGAACGGTATCAAACTTCGTTATGACAAGTGCAAGTTTGGCGAACAATCGGTGACGTATCTTGGTCATCATATTGATGTTGAAGGGCTACACCCCCCCAGAAGCACGTGGATGCAATCAGGCTAGCCCCTTTACCGCGAAATGTTGCCGAGTTGCGATCCTTTGTGGGAATGGTTACATTTTACAACAAGTTTTTGCCAAATCTTTTCACTATGCTTGCACCCCTGTACAGCCTTCTTGAAAAAGGTGCAAAATGGGTTTGCTTTGTGTTCAGCCCCAGTGCTAACGTACTTTAATCCGCAGCTGGAGTTGATGTTGGAATGCGATGCTTCACCTTACGGTGTCGGTGCTGCCCTTTTCCACCGAATAAATGGTGAAGACAGGCCAATTGGCTTCCGATCACGGACGCTCACCTCAGCTGAGAGAAACTACTCCCAAATTGAGCGAGAGGCTTTAGCCCTGGTGTTTGGCGTGACACGGTTTCGCGATTACCTGTTGGGACGGGAGTTCACGCTTGTAACGGACCACCGCCCCTTATTAGGTCTACTCCGACAGGATCGTCAAACTTCTGTCATGGCTGCCGCCCGAATTCAGCGCTGGGCGCTTTTGCTAGGGGCATACAAGTACAAGCGCATTTGTAAACCTGGAAAACAGATGCTAATTTCTGACGCTCTAAGCCGTTTGCCTCAATCGCTGCAGGAGCCGCAAGCGGAAACAGAAGATCTGTCAGAAATGGTGCTTATAATCGACGAATGGGACCAACCAGCGGTTTCCCACCAAGAGATTCAAGCGGTCACAGCAGCTGACGGGCTTTTGCAAGAGATATGCAGGTACGTGACTAACGGATGGCCCTCCGTCGTAGAAGGTGACAGCAGGGAAGTGGCGGAATTCCGGAAAAGGAGACATGAGTTGTCTGTGGAGAAGGGGCTGAAGGGGCTATTGTACTGGGGGCATCGTGTGGTGATACCATGTGCGGCGCGTGAGAAACTGTTGACGATGCTACACGAGTCTCATCAGGGTGCGTCAACCATGAAGACAAAGGCGAGGGCTAAGTTTTGGTGGCCCGGTTTAGATCAAGACATTTGTAGATTGGTCTCGAATTGTCGAAGCTTTGTGCAGGCTTTGCCCATGCCCCCTAGGAATCCTGTCAGCTGGCCGATTTCAAGAGAGGTGGTCACGGCTGCATGCAGACTATGCAGGGCCTATTGGAAACAAATGTTGGTAATTGGTTTGGTTTGGTTTGTGGGGTTTAACGTCCCAAAGCGACTGAGGCTATGAGAGACGCCGTAGTGGAGGACTCCGGAAATTTCGACCACCTGGGGATCTTTAACGTGCGCTGACATCGCACAGCACACGGACGCCACTTCGTTTCGCCTCCATCGAAACGCAGCCGCCGAGGTCGGGTTCGAACCCGGGTATTCCGGACAGTAGTCGGGCGTCTTACCATTGCACCACCCCGGCAGGGCAAATTGTCGATGCACACGGCAATTGGATAGAAGCCATTCCAGTATCTCGAGCAACCGCTAAAGCCACTGCCGATTGCATGGGAACCTTGTTTAGCAGGTTTGGATTGCCCCGCACCATAGTTACCGACAACGGTACACCCTTCACTGGGTTAGAGTTTGCGGTATTCCTAAAGAAAAATGGAATCGAGCATATTCGTACCCCGCCTTATCACCCCCACAGCAATGGTCTTGCGGAACGGGCCGTAAGAACAGTCAAGGAGGGCTTGAAGAAAATGCCGGGCGTGGAGTTGACAACTGCTCTGACGAGAATTCTTTGTAACTACAGAAATTCGCCACAAGCTTCAGGCTCTACTCCGTCCGAACTTCTTCTGGGATACCATTTGCGTACAAAATTAGATATGTGTTTTCCTCCCAGGAACTACGAAATGCCCAAGCATTCAGAGACTGATTCCGCCAGTTGGTACTTCACTCCGGGAGACGCAGTCTACGTGCGCAACTACGGCGTAGGAGAAAAGTGGACACCAGGCAAAGTGAAATCGACGAGTGGTGCCCGTCTAGTCACTGTGGCTACTGAGGACGGAGTCGTTCGACGTCATGTCGACCAGATCCGAAAACGCTCATCAGACACCGACGGAAGCAGAGAAGTATCAAGTCCTGCAGAATCGCCTCCTGCGACCTTAGGGGCCCCGACAGACGAGGCTCACGACCTTCCCGTAGGGCCTGTTCCTGAGCTACGCCGGTCCACAAGAACTAGAAAGCCAGTGGAGCGCTATGGCTATTAGGGGAAGGAAATGCTACTGACAACAATGCTGCAGATAACCAGCGCATGCGTAGTTAGTCCCTCTTTCCTTCTTCCCCTCCTTTCTTTCCTTCTCTATATATTTCCGAGCCGGAAATAAAGCGTCGTCTTTTCGCTCTGTGAATCTGCCTGGTTTTCATCGCGTAGCTGCCGGCCTTTGGCCGGTAGAACGCAACACTTTTTCAATTGGATAGAAGTCTGGTCAAGTTGGAGGCCGTTCATGGCAAAAAATTATGGGCGCGTCTCCTCTTTCTCTGTACTCCTAAATTGTGCGACAAAGAAGTTTCTTCGCGAACATCTTTTTTAGCATTCATGGCTATGCTCTCCAAAGCAGCAGTTTACAAACAGTGGCAAATCCACTTGCACGGCTGGCATTCTGTGGCACTGCAAGCATGGTGCTGTTCTGTGCTTTTAATAAAAAGGACGAAGAGGGGCCATTCCGCACCCCTGGACACAATAACTTTTTTCCCTCTCTGAACGCTGTGGAACGCCAGCCAGACTCGCAGCGACCAGCAACATCTCACTTGTGCACCTGCGAGTGAGACGGCGCGTGCATACAATGAAGGAGAGGGTGCCAACGGCGCGAGCAGCGCGCGTACCAGTCGGGACGTGGGTGGTTCAATGCGCTCCCCCGGCGACGTCCCCGACCAGTAGTTCAGAAATAACCCAGTCGGAAAAAACAACAGAAAATTTTCTGATGTTACGATAGAATTTGTGTGGTTTTTGACGGGAAACCTGTTGTGACAACAGAACAATCTGTAGTAACATCAGAAGTGTCTGTAGTTACCAACAGATAAGTGCTACAGAACTAGAGACAACAGAAAAAATACTACAGAACTACAGAAAAATGATGGTTACGACAGAACTACTGGATATTTTGTTGTATTTTTGACACAGTTCTGTAGATTTTTCGACTGGGAACCGCCAGAGGTAGGAGGCGGCGCTGGTGTAGTGGGAGCAAACTTCAGGTGCGCTTCCCTATTGTACTCGAAAGTTATATAGGGCAAAATCGCATCCCAGGTGCAATGTTCTGCGTCCACATACATAGAAATCATGTCGGTGAGGGTGCGATTGAGGCGCTCCACCAGCCCGTTGGTCTGAGGGTGATACGCCGTCGCACGTCGATGGCTAGTGTGAGTCAGAGTCATGACCAACCGGATTAGGCGAGCCGTAAAAGCTGTTCCACGGTCAGTGATTACCACGGCGGGGGTGCCATGACGTAGGGAAAATGTTATGAACGAAAAACTGAGCAACTTGACTGCAGTACCTTCAACAAGAGACGCGGTCTCCGCAAACCGTGTAGGTGGTTTGTCGCGACGACTACCCAACGGTTGCCAGACGAGGACTTCGGAAAAGGACCGAGAAGATCCATGCCCACTTGATGGAAAGGGGTCTTCGGCGGAGCAATAGGCTGAAGAAATATAGCGGATTTCAATGGCGGAGACTTCCGACGTTGGCAGTCACGACATGAGAGTACATAGGCCCGCACCGATGGGAGTAACCTGGGCCAGTAATACTTTTGACGAATTCGTGCAAGTGTACGGCTGACCCCCAGGTGGCCGGCGGTGGGTTCATCATGACAGGCACTTAATATATCTCGGCGCAGCTCGGAGGGCACAACAAGGAGAAACGTCTCTTCACTGTTAGCAAAATTTCGCATGTAGAGTACGTTACCACGCAGAGTGAACGTTTTAAGCCCACGATGAAAAACACAGGGAATACGGGCGTAGACGAGTGACGCTAACTCCGGGTCCATTCTCTGCAGCTGCGCCATTTGGGTTGTACTAATAGCCCCCAGAAAGGGAAAATCATCGGCCGTTTCTTCTGGACATATGGCGATGGGCAAGCGCGACAGACAGTCAGCATCCTGATTTGTATACGACTGTTACGTCATACTCTTGTAGTCTAAGGCTCCATCTAGCCAATCGTCCTGAGGGGTCTCTGAGGCTCGCGAGCCAGCATAATGAATAGTGGTCGCTTATAACGCGGAAAGGTCGACCGTTGAGGTATGGTCGGAACTTGGTGAGGGCCCATATTACCGCCAGACATTCTTTCTCAGTTGTTGAATAGTTGGTTTCGGAGCGGGTAAGTGTTCGGTTCGGGTAAGCGATGACCCTTTCTGCACCGACTTGCCACTGAATTAGTACTGCACCAACGCCAACATTGCTGGCATCAGGGTGAACGTCAGTTGCGGCGTTTTCGTCAAAATGGCCTAGTATCGGGGGATTCTGTAGGCGGCTGCGAAGCTCAAAGAAAGCGGCCTCTTGTTCACTTCCTCACAGGAACGGCGTGTCATCTCGAGTCAGTGTGGTTAGCGGTTCTGCGATGTGCGAAAAGTCTCCAAAGCGTCTGTAATCGATCACAAACCTAAGAACCGTCCAACAGCTTTCTTGTCAGTAGGGTGCGGAAAACCAGAAACGGCAGCTGTCTTTTCAGGGTCCGGGCGAACACCTTTTGCGCTGACCGCATGACCAAGGAAGCGAAGTTCCTCAAGCCGAAGTGACATTCCTCCGGTTTGATTGTCAGGTTGGTGTCTCGGAGAGCTTTTAACACAAGGCGTAACATTTCTAGGTGTTGGTCGAAGGTGGTCGAAAATATGACGACATTCTCCAGGTAAACCAAACACGACTGCCACTTCAAACCGGAGAGAACGGTGTCCATCACGCGTTGGAACGTAGCCGGTGCCGAACATAGGCCGAACGGTAGCACCTTAAACTCATACAAGCCATCGGGTGTCACGAAAGCCGTCTTCTCCCGGTCTATTCATCCGCTTCTATTTGCCAGTACCCACTTTTTAGGTCTAACGACGAGAAGTATCGGGCATCTCGCAGTCGATCGAGTGCGTCGTCTATGCGGGGAAATGGGTAAACGTCCTTTTTAGTGACGAGATAAAGTTGTCTGTGACCGGGAATTCATGAGCAGCCTGGCGTACTTCAACTCTGACGACTTCGGTCAGTGATGTCACTGGCGCACTCTGAGGCAGACGGGAACTTTGGAGTTCCTCTCGAACAACCGACCGAATGAGGTCACGTAAGGCGTCCGCACCGCCTCCATGGCACGATGAAAAAATATCTGGGGCCAGGCTGCTGACATCTCGGTTGTACTGCCGGGCCCGTTGATGGAGCGTCGTTTCCATGTTCGTTGCCTCCACGAGGAGTTCAGTAAATGTACGCGGCGGACTGCGAACGAGGCCCGCAAACAGCTCCTGCTTAACTCTATGCATGAGGTGGCGAAGCTGCTTCTCCTCTTTCATATTGGGGTCTGCGCGCTGGGAAAGACGGGTCATGTCTTCACAGTACATGCGCACACTTTCATTTGGCCGCTGGTTTCTGGACTGAAGTGCAGCTTCAGCTTTCTCGCGGCGGTCGGCGTTGGGGAAGGTGATCAGAAGTTCACGGCAATATGCTTGCCAGGTGTTAAGGGCGCCCTCGTGGTTTTTGAACCACGTACGCGCAGACTCTTCTAGGGCGAAGTAAACATTATTGAGCTTTCGCTCGTCACTCCAGCCGTTGTACCGAGCCACTCGTTCGAAGGTCGGCAGCCAATCCTCAGCGTCTTAGAAGACGTCGCCGTGAAAAGATGGTGGTGTTCGCGACGGTTGGCAAAGGATCGTAGCTGAGAGCCTGGGATCAGTGGCCCTCTCGAGGTGGCTCGAGAGTTGCGGCTGCGTGATCCTCGTAGGGGTGGAAAGGGATCCAACTTTAGGCGACTGTCCGCGGAGGCGGCGATTGAGTCGCTGGTGGACCGAAGTCAGATCCGTCGTGAAGCGTTTAAACGTGGGAAAGCGTACCCAGTGCACTCCACCACTGTAACGGGTATTGCGCCAAACGTTCAGGCAACGCCCTGAGCCTAGAAGATTGCCGAAGTCCGAGAGCGGTCCGAGCCGCGGTCTGAGCGCGGTTCCAGGCAACAACCAACTTTGTCGTCTATGCCAACCAGCAACCACTTCATCGTCTACGTCAACTAGCCACTGATTGTCTCCGCTTCGTCGTCGACTATAGTTTGTATCAATATTAACACTCTACAAGCATTTACGTGACTGCTGTTTTCCTTTTCTTTTGTTGCTGATTTTTTTTTCACATTTTTTTGTAGGAAGCTGGAGATGAGGGGCATGATCCCACCCCTACAAGTCATCCCGACAAATGATGATCTAAGCCTCCATCTTGAAGGCAGCATGCCTAATACACAACCCCTACTGCCTGATGAGGAGGCTGTTGTGCTGGAGGACCATGATGAGGACTTTTCAGAATTCATTCGAATCAACTCGGAGTCAACACTACCAAAACAAGAAACTACCCGCCTGCAAGCAATGCTGCTTGTGCTGACCTTTGTTTCTGCTGCTGGCCTTCCTTGGACCCATGTTGACGGCTTGTTGAAATTATTGAACGCTTTATTGGGCCAGAACGTATTCCCATCAACAAAATACGGCCTGAGAAAGTTGTGGGATTTGTATCAGACAAAGATGGTAGGAATCCATACCTACTGCCCAACATGCTTATGCCTGACATTAGGATGTGGGCTAGATTTGCAGCGCTGTAATACTTGTGCTGCCACAATAATTGCAGCACAGCTAATAAAAAAAGGGAGCTTCTTCCTGACAGTGGATCTAAAATGTCAGCTGCAGCGCCTCCTAAAGAACTTTGGGGACATAGTTGGCAGAAACCTCCTGAGACTGGCTGCTGCAACTCATGAAGGCACATATAA
>JAJIZL010016359.1:0-31402 GCA_023969395.1 Amblyomma maculatum | reverse complement strand
CTTCTGTTTTGTTTCCTGCTCTGCTGCCTTCTTACAAGAAAAAAAAAACTATTTGGCACTGAAAATATCACACACTTATGAAGGACAATGACATAAATTGGCATACACAACAGAAAATGAATGCTTATTGATAACAATGTATCTTCATGGCACAATAAGAAATTTTTGACAAGCAACAAATCCAGCTGTTCAGATTCACATACTGGGTCTGAACTTAGCACTGATATTCTGCGATTGACTTCCTTCGCTACTCGCATGCTGCACGAATGGCTGCATTGCTTCGAGGTTCACTTGTGTCTTCAGTCTCTTCCATGTCATGTCTGGAACGGTCAGTGGAATCGTCTAGAATGTCCCGCTTTTGGCAGCACACATGCCCCCAGGATAATTAAACATGACCTATTAATGATCTCCGCATCCACAAAAAACAGCCTTCGGAATGCTTGAGAAGGCCGAATGCATGTTCGATAGCCACGCGTTGCTGCTGTGCCTGCGGTTGAACTGCTCTTTGTAATTCGGAAACGAGCCTCCGTTGTCTTTGTACGGTGCCATCAGCCAAGGCAGGAGTGGGTAGGCCGAATCTCCTATAATGTAATCGACACCGCACTTCTGCTCGGCGTTGCTAAAAAAGGTGCTCTTTAGCACACGTGCGTCATGCGCTAATCCGGGGAACCCAACAAACACCGAGAAAACGACTCTCATCACCACAGATAACCTGGATAATTAGGGAAGGGTATTTCTTCCTGTTGTAATATGACCTCGCCGACTCGCTGGGTCTTTGAATTTCAACGTGGCTGCCGTCAATGCACCCAATGGTGTTTCTTGGCCCCTTGCCCTTGCTTCTCCAGAGAAATCCCTGTTTTATTTTCTCTCGTTCTTGCTCCGTGGGCCACACGATAACGTCCTCACTGATCTCAAAGAGGAAGTCCAGAATTCTTTTCAAACACACAGAAACCGACGACTCAGACACATCGAATGTGTCGGCGATCCTGTACATACTGTTCTGCGTGCCCAGGTAGCTGAGGGCAATAAGGCACGTCTTCTCGGCAGGGGTTTGTGGGCGCCCTCCTTTAGGTGTCGGAAAGTACACAGATGCTTCGAAGCGTGCTGACAGTTCTTAAAACGTTTCTCGCGACAGCCTGAACAGCCTCTTGAATTCAAAGTTGAAATACCTACCTACTACGTTTTCGTAGTAGTTGGGGATTCTGTTGCGGTCCGTCCGAACTGTGTCGCTGCAAAACGAAGCACCGCGTCGGCTTCCTCATCTTCGCTGTCGGACGACTCCAAAAATTCCATAAAAACGGATTCGGCGATGTCGTCCATGTCCATGACTTCGCGAGGCACGAAAAACAGACGTAACGTACCACAACACCACACACAATGACAGACCGATAACGCCGAGGTAATCGCGCCACGCTATAGCCATGCCACGAGAAGCGGCTAGCAGAGGACAAGGCCTGTGCCTGCACGCGCTCGATTGAAAATCTCCGCACCAGTGACGTGTGGCGCTGCTAACGCGCTGCACCTGCACCAAAAAACGAGAATTGCACCGCGCCGGCACCAGCGGAACTTTTTTCAGAATTGGTGCAGAGAACCAGTTCTGAATCGAACAGACCTAAGGTATATCTACTGTCACCCGCAAAAGTTTGCGGGATCTCCAGCGCGTGGCTAAGCGGCGGGAAATAGGGTGCCTCGATGCCGCGCCTCCGCTCAGGGTGAGGACAGCTGCGTCGTCTGCTACGGCGGCCGCCATTCTCGCGCCCGCGGCATACAGGTTTCGTTCTCATGGGGGGAGGTCTGCTCGCTTCTGGCTTGCCGCGGGCGCTTAAAGTAAGAAAAATAAGGAATATTCTGGTGCGCTTTTGTTTTACATGAGAATATAATACTTAATTTTGTTGGAGAGCCTGCCTTGTGCTTTTAAAAACAGGACAAGCAGCCAACATCAAGGCGTCGACAGTAACAATGAAAGCGGGTATGCAAGATTTGCGCCAAATATGTCAGTGAAGCTCTCCTATCTATCTATCGCTAGAGTTCTATCGCTAGAGTTCAAAACCTATCTCTTATGCACTGAACCCTTTGGTGCGTGGAAACAGCAACCCGTCCCAACATAAATTTGCGTCGTCAGGTCGCTTACTCGAGTGAAGCGACCATACTCCTAGACAAGCAGAAGGAAAAAAAATCCTGAAAACGTTTATTTACCGAGGTTTGCGATAGATTCCGATGAAAGGAACCGTTACTAAGCAGAGGATCATGAAATAAAAAGTTTTGAGTCGCTTTTCAGTTAAATCTCGATGACGGTTATGACAAGGCGTATTCTGCATACCACCACGGGCATTGGCAGCCCTGTTGGTGTTATCATTCCTGCGCATGTTTAATGTCGACAACAAAACGCTTGAAAAATGCCACAATCCACTGCGTGGAGGAGGGGGGGGGGTTGAACATTTATTTTAGATCACATCTCCCTCAATTGAAAGCATTCAATTCTGTTCACTTGTTTTGTAGTTAATTTCAAACTACCAAGTTTATTAGAACTGCTGGAACACATCGGGTGATTTCTGCCCAAGCTTCTTTGGCGTTCTTTATTAAATTTGTAGCTATGAATGTCCCAATACAGGTGACTGCAATGGATGGGTAAGAAAACTGAGCAGACGCGGTCAATCACACAGCGTCTTGGTTTCGCACGTTCTGAAAAAAAAAAACGATTATCAGCAACGGTAATAAAATATAAGCACTCGCCTGTTCGTCTTGGTATACCTGGATGAAAACAAAAACTGTTACCCAAGCAAACATGAAATCGTTTATTCAGTGGTTATGAAAACACACAATAAAGTTACCAATATTTCTGCTTATGGGAACGCGACCATTATTGCACTTTTTCAAAGTAGACATCTATGTTAAATAGATGACTGTAATTGACGAAACAGTTGTGATTGCATATATACATAGATGCAGAATTCAGGTTTCGAAGCAAAACTTTCGCGGAACTTCATATTCCGGCTTGGTTACGCAAGGCTGACTCCAGCACAAGTTTTGCTTCAGTGGCCACTAGAATGAGGGCTCGGAATTTGGCGAAGATGAATTCGGAGCCTCACTCTGGCATACGCAGCAGTCAACATTTTTCTTATTCGCTCTTTGTGAGCCATGCAAGTCTTCACAAGGGGCTGTCTATCTGTTCAAGATATGCGATCAAAGAACGAAGTGGCGACTTCATGGTGAAAAATGTGCCGGTACACCATGAATTGACGGCGGTAAAATGCTCTTCATAGTTTTTCAATGTTTTCATTACATCCCTGCTAGGATATACGAGGTTTTGTCCATCCCTGACGTACTCCTTGAGTGCAGTGAGGGAAGCATACTCATCGTCAGGGTTGCCAAGGAGAGCAGCCTTGCACTGCGCACAAGTTATGCATTTTAGAATTCCTTTCAAAATAAAACCGCCAAGGTAAAACAAGATACGGCACTCGGTTGACGTGAGCTCTTCAATGAACAGGATTTCCGAATCATTGATTTCATCGATTTCGTTTTCTGTACCTTCCTTCTTGGCGTGTGCAAGCAGATCGACAAGGTATTCCCGGTCGTCAAGCTCGTAACTTGTCGACCTAGGAGTGTGAAGAAAGTGGCTGACGCTGATGAGTCGAAGTGCGCACTTCAAGTCGTACGCAGTGGGCACTGGCTTCATGAGCCGCACCACAGAAAAAAAGGTTTTCTAGGCAGTCTTGCAACAGCCTGCTCGTGAGAAGGAATTCATACCCTTCACTGCCAAGAAGCACATCTTGAAGGCGAAGGACAGCCGTTGTTGCAATTAGGACCCCTGCTTGCGATGGCTTCCACTGAGATCCAGTGCCCATTTTGAGTTCTCTGATCGTGTCTATTGCCATACGCAGTGTGTCTAAGGCGGCATGATATTTAGTCATGTTTCTGCGGCTTAGCGCCATGGTGGGATGACGCGCTGACATAAGGGCGTACCACCTAGAAACGAGGTCCATAAACCACGCTGTTTCGGCCTCTGGCTCAATCACTCCTTTTATTAGGAACCGAATAGCTGGCGGGGCTTCGCGGAAGAGCTGGACAGCGACTCCAACTTTCATCTTGGTGAAGTGTCCACCACTAATGTGGTTTTCTGATAAATTTGGTGCTACCTTAAGTTCATTGGCAGCATCATAATCCAAGACGGCCTGTACATGCTCTAGTTTCACCTTCGAGGAAGGCAATCCGTTCTCGCTTACTGTATCATCACTCAGTGTGAAAACTTTAGAGCTTAGAAGCTGTCCTTTCAGGTTCTTAAGGACATGTGCTGGGTCAGAGATGAAAAAAAGTTCCTTCCCATCTAGGGTTGGGTGGGGTATTGAGCACGAAGTTGTTGAATGGCGGTGACTCGAAAAGCCAAATTCTCTCCACATAGCGCGGTTTGCTGCACCCATGTCACAGGTGACTACCCGTACTCTTAGAGAAATCTGGCTGCATATCTGAACTATTTCCAGGACATATGTCTTGAGTACAGAGCCGTCCACGTGCCTACCAGTAAATTCATAGGCTGTCACTTGCTTCCATCTTTGGTTTACCCCACCTAGCATAAAGACCAAAGCATGGTTGGCTGCCTCTTCAGGCTTCGAGGGCAAGGTCGTTCCTCCCAAAAGCACGTCTTCTCCACGGTCGAGTTCAAATCCGGGTGCTATCTCCATTTCATCTAGAAAGAGAACGCAGTCTTTTTCCACATCCTCCATTCCCTCTGCTTTGGACCTCATTACGTCGATCACTTCATGCAGGATACCTGGCAGAAACTTCAGGATCTCAATTCTTCTTGCTAACGTTCTGCTTGATGGGAGAGGGTAGCCAATCTTTCTGAGCGTTTCATACCCAGTGGTTCCACACGCAAATTTAATTTTTAGGCCTTGCTTTACTGTTTGCGCTGACCATGAATTGCCACGATTGTTGTTCCGAGAAAGGGCACGAATTTGGTCTTCATTTAAAAACTTCGTATTTCTTGAGAAATTAGCTGCCTCTTTCTGCAGCTTACGATTCTGCTTCTGTAGTTTTTTTACAGTGTTTTTAGATTCTCTGTGGTGTTGTTTCAGCTTATTATTGGCTGCTGTGAGATCTGCTATCTTCTTCCAAAGCTCTGCTGCCCCAGAATCAAAGGGTTGGGTCGCACGAGCCACTGCAGTTTCTTGAGGCCGTACATCCGTGGTGGTCGAAGTAAATTGCTCACTAGCATTGCTTTTTTCTGTAGCCACCAATGTCCCATTTATCACTCCGTCTGACGATGAATCTGCTGGAGGATCTTCTTGCGTATTTAAGGGAAGGACGTTTGTCACTTCTGGTGAAGAACCTTGTGTGGCAGCGTCATCACTAAATAATGCAGGCATGTGCACACTTCGGTCCCTCGGTGGTCTTCGCTCTTTAGGAAGTTCTGGAAGCATATAAATAAGGAAAAATAGCACATTACATATTTAAAATAGTGGTCCTTTTGCAAAACTCCGAAGTAAGCTTTTCTGCATTGCAAAGGACTCTTCACCATGGCGGCCCATCCTAAACGTCAGGTGCAGCTGTTTTTCACCCTCCTTCAAAAAAAGGAGTGGCTAGGCAAAACTGGTTCTAATCCCTTTATCCCGGCAGCGTATCGTGTGAAGGAAAGGAACGCCGCATTGTTCAGACTATATATGTTTGCAGCATTCTACATTTTTCTGACTCCAAAGCTGGTTTGGCGGCCAAGGTGAAGGAATTTTGCTGTGCCAAGAAGCTGACCTCCAAAGTTTTGAAAAGGGTCCATAGAAGACGCGGCAGAAAATTTAACACGTATGCAAATCAACCACTTCATCACGTAAAATTTTCAAATGTAGACGACGAGGCGATAAGCAACATGGTAGCAAACACCAAGGTTAGGAGGTATCTGACCTTTGAATGGGAACACCGTTGGGACAGCATTGGGCTTGAGTTTTTTCCAACCGTCCGCGCGGTTTTGTTCGAAGCTCTTGTCTTCGAAATGAGCCTGCAGATGAATTTGTTATTGGAATTAGCCCCACATTGCCTGCTCGAGAATGAAAACAACAGCACGCAAGACAACAGCGTAGTCCAAATATATCAGTCGAATCAATCGAATGAGCTCCTTAATCTGCACATAACAACATATACTGTTTATCTCATTCACTGAATTAGTGCGGTGTCGTTGGGCGAAGAATAGGGCTAACAGGCAGCGCAAGCTACCCAACGCAGCATACGTGTCAAAAACTAAAAAAATCGTAAGTAAATGAATTCATGTTGGCTCCTAGACGACCCAGATGCAGAGTAATTGCCACAGCTTATGTGCCCTCGCTTGTGGTCGTGCTCTGTGCCTTGATTCGTGCCGGCCGCGGTTCTCTGACAAGCGCCTCGTAAAGGCAATTATTTTTTAATGAACAGAAGCGGCGAAAGCACGTTTGGTACGCATTCACGAGCTTAAACATTGTGTCATGCAATTTCGGATGCAAACAGGCAAGCAGCAGACAATGACCGGTTCGGCGCGGAAGCGTGCCTTTTTATTTACGCCGAGCAAGACGAATAGTGCGAAAATGACATCTGACCAATACAAATCTTGTACTACACTTAGCTGGCTAAACGCAAAAGCGGTAAATCGCAACAAAAACAGCACTGAACCAACATGCGGCACTTACACTACAGACACATGAGGAGCTCGTCGGTTGCCACTTGTCACGCTTGATCCGGACCAGCCACAGAAGCCTTCTTTTCGGGTCTCTGGGAAAATGAAACATCCTCCAACCATTTCTCGCGTGGTTGGAGCATTGAGGAACACAACATCCAGGCATTGCACGGCGATGAAAGCCGCGCGAACGCAGGCACTTAGCAGTGACGCCCGCACGACAGCAGAGCGGCGAGGTCGGCGCGGGCAACACAATGGCGGAGGGAGCGCGCGAAAACAGTTTGAGGCGGCGTCGAGTGGTTCAAAGGGTGACCTCACCCTAAGCGGGGGCGCGCGCATCGAGGCACCCTAGCGGGAAACTGCATTCCTGCGCCATCTGCCGTCAAAGAGCACGGCGTCGAGGCTCACGGAAATGGCGCGCCAGGGGCGCTTTGCGCATGCCTGTCCTTTCTTCGCTATCAAGCATGTCTCGTCACTAGCTTCCCCGTGATGCGCTTTTGCCACTCGCGGCAGCCGCTGATGCGCCGCGTCATCATCGTCGCGTGTCTGCTTTGGCGGGTAAGATGAACGACGAAGCAAGCCGGTGTGTTTTGCTCGACGCGCAACGTTGTCTGAAATACTTGTATTACATTCCAAGGGACTTGCAGGTGGAGCATTTGTTCCCATTTGTTCTCAACTACGCTAACGTATGTGTTCCTATTTACTACGAGCACACCTTACCTTCATCACAGGAAAACCTAACACTAACTTGAATGATATTTGTAATGAATTACCAGTTCCGAGTCTTGGTTCAGTTAAGATGAGGGTCGTGAAAGATGCAACTGATCAACTGCCGCTTTCAAAAATTCACCACTAATGGACTCTGAGGGTAATTTCACGAGATAATTAAATGTTTTATCCAGTCATGAATTCTATCTGCACATTCTACACTGATTTGAATCATTTCTTTTTTATCGCTATTTTTCTCATCGCGCTCCACACGTTTTTTTTTTTTTTTTTGAAGACCAAGCGGAAGATCACAAGACTTAACTGTAAATCATATGTAACCAGGTCGTACGAAAGTACTTGCGCAGCCTAGGGGTAGCATGCTTGACACGGAATACAAGTGTCCTGGAGGGTTTGATTCAGCTTACTCTTCCATTTGATATGAGAAACCCAAGTTGTCAGCGCCTGCCAAATCAGCCATGCCATGTGGTCGTGTGATGTCGCAAACCCTACATCAAATCGGTGCGTGGCCATGTAAACTGCAAGCTCCGAATTCTATAGTCATGCCCATGATACATCGTTGACAACGCCGATAGCGAATTTTGGTGAGAAAGCAGCTTTAACGATGTCGCGTTAGAAACGTCACAATCGCCGCCTTAATTTATGGCGTCATCATAGAATATCCCCTGAATGCATACATCACTGAGCATCCATGGGGTTTCCACACGTGAAAGAATACAATGTACGCGCCGAAGTCTGATTTTTGTACATGTGGGAGTACCAAGGGATTTGCAAACATGAAAAGGATGCACCCGTTCGAGTGATACCGAAAAGTCACATTGATATTTATGTGCCTTACTCAAAGAAAAATAATGACAACATTATGTCAGGTGTCAGTGACGAGTATAGTGCCCTTCTGCAGAGATGACTTCTGAGATTCGCTGCGGCATCGACTCGTACAAAGCTCTCACAGTTGAATGCTCTGCGCTGAGAGCACCCCATGCTTCCTGAATTTCACACCAAAGAGTATCCGCGTTGGGGATACGAAGATTTCTCCTGGCCAGGCATATTTTCATTATGCCCCACAAATTCTCTATAGGATTAAGGTCAGCACCGCTTGGTGGCCATGGTAACCGCAGCACACCGCACGAGTTCAGAGTGGCTTCTGTAAGGCGCGCAGTATGCACGGGACTGCGGTCGTGCTGGAGCCAGTAAATCCCATCAGGGAATGGACCGTCCAGGGCATACGACACCAAAGTCTCCTTGATTATGGCGCAGTAGGACAGATCATTGAAGGTCCCATCGATTCGGACTAGTGAGCCAAGTCCATCTCTGCTGACAGCCCCCCAGACGGCAACGCTGCACCGACCACTTGAAAGCACACTTTGTGTGTACTCCGGTCGGTACCTGTGAGGAAAAGGAAGAGCAGCCAATATAAAACTCGCCCTACCGGCGGCAAGTAGAGCTTTTGCCGTCTCAGAGAATGAATTTCCTTAAAACGAATCAGCGCGCGATAACCATAACTAAAACATTCTGAAAGCATATTGACTGCTTACCTAGTTGAAAAATTTGTGCTGAGAAAAATTGCGAAAATTAAGGAAAATATCATGAGATATCGATGCTGCAAGAGGAATTAGTAAATTACTCTCAATTATGCCTGATAAAGCGAGTACAGTGGTTATTCACTTGAGAACTTATTAGGGTAGGAAGAGCTCGCCAAAGACAATGAGGATAATTGTTATTCGTCATTGGTTTCAGTATATCGGATATCTAAAAACGTTAATTAGGTTAGATATGTCCACTTCAATCATACCTGCAATTCAGAGGCCGCCAAACACGCTGCTGTTGGTCCCATCTTGTACAAAAGGTGGATTCATCCGTGAAGATGACTTCGCTCCAGTCATCAACAGCCCAGTGCTGATATGCTTGAGCAAATTCCAACCTCTGTCGGCGTTGCTTGTCGGTTAAGTAAGGTTTTTGGGCCGCAGCATAGTTTTGCAACCCTGCTTCCTTTAGGCGCCTACGAATTGTGTCGCAGGACACATTCAGACCAAGTTCTTCCTTAATTTCTTGCGCACTTAAGAAAGGGTCCACCACGGCCGCGGCAACAATTAGCTCATCATCGATGTCTTCAGTCACCCTTGGCCGCCCGCTGCGGGGTGCATCCGCAATCCTCCCTTGATCTCGGAAAGCTTTTACAACTCTTCTGACTGCCGATTTAGATCTGCCCGTTATGCGGCATATCTCTTTCTGGGGTACGCCTTCCAGAAAGAGGCGAGCGATGTACCTTCTTTGTTCCTCTGGAACTCGAGGTGGCATTGTCGTATGACACGCAGTAACACTAACTGAGGTCTCAACAGAAGTGAGCGGCAAAAAGAAATTCTGAGTCGCAGTGACAGAATACTGATCATCGTGTTGTACCTGGTCTAAAAAAAAACTCACGCTCGAACAGCAACACCTCTGGGAAGATAACATTTATTCAGACAACGTTGCGCGTGGAACAAAACACACCGGCTTGCTTCGTCATTCATCTTACCCGCCAAAGCAGACACGCGACGATGATGACGCGGCGAATCAGCGGCTGCCGCGAGTGGCAGAAGCGCATCACGGGGAAGCTAGTGACGAGACATGCTTGATAGCGAAGAAAGGACAGGCATGCGCAAAGCGCCCCTGGCGCGCCATTTCCGTGAGCCTCGACGCCGTTCTCTTTGACGGCAGATGGCGCAGGAATGCAGTTTCCCGCCGCTCAGCCACGCGTTGGAGATCCCGCAAACTTTTGCGGGTGAGAGTACTATGGTAGCGAAGGCTCCATAGACGCCCCATAGAGAAAGAGATTGGTAAAGACGGACACTCCCATAGGGCCCAGCGGCCCATTTGACTGTATTGCACCAAGCGGCCGGCGGCAACTACTTCCGGTCTTGCTGAAAGGCGCGTTATTTGAATGCTAGCATGCGCTGCGCCCTTCCCTGCCCTTTTGGCGCATTAGTTTGGTTTTACACGGTCTGCTAGTGTTTCTATTCATGTTCGGCATAACAATACGAAAAATAGATTCCCAGTCCTCTAAATTGGCCATCAACGCAGCTGCGCCACAGCCTTTGCAAAACAGTATTGCAGAAAAGACGCCAAGTGCTTTGTGAAAAGAACATTTATTTTGCTGCATATAAAACACACGAGACGCAACAGATGTAGACGGATGCATTGACAAAACTTGGCACACATTAGGCGATGTGCAAAATACAGAAAAATAAAAATACACAAGGCGAGAAACAGCGCTTAGGTAGAGAGAAAAAATAGCATAACGTTGATTTCCAAATTATGGCAAATGATATGTAACAAAACAGGCATTATACATAAACTACACAGTCTCAGTCGCAGCTACCTTAGCAAGGGTAACTTGTATTGTTCACGGCAGAGAGAAGTACTGATGCTTGGGGGAAGGCACCTCTGTTCACTCGTCGCATCTGCCGCGCTTCGGCTGCAGTCCGTCGGTCCATTCAGTGCTGTTGGAAACATAATGGACATGATGCAGAAGGTTGCAATGAAATGTAAGGCCACTGCACCGCGCACACTACAGTGCATGTGGGTGCGTACTGAAGACTTGGTCAGCAGCAGTTATGGTCCAGAACAGAAAAGCTGGGATTCGTAAAATTGATACAAAAGCTACTGTTGCAGCGTAGAGGTCAGGAAATGCAGGCTAACCTAACCTATCTGAAAATGCATTTCTACAGAGCGTGAAATAACAGCAACTAAACTATCAACATTCCTCAAGAGCACTGTAAGGTCCGGCGCGTTGCCGTTTGTGTTTTTTGGCATCCTTGACTGGGAAGGAATGTCTCGGCGGGGTGCCGTGGTGCGAACTGCGCGTCTGATCTGTTTTCAAACACTACCTAGAAGGAGACCATTAGTTCAAGAGCGCAGGCTCCTCGTTCGGGCCCCCTCCACACGTGTCCCTTTGTTACGGGAGACGGGAGAGACCCTCCGCTTCCCTCGAGCCGGACCTCATTAACGCGGCCCCCCGCGGTCCCGTCGCGCGGGTGAGAACGGCCGGAGGCCATAAATCCCGCGAGAGGGGTCTGGCTTTCGTCCCGCTGCATAACGTGTAGCTTGCTAGTACACGACTGTCAGTAACCGAAACGGTCGGACAGGGGGGAAGAGCTAGTTACTGTTCCATATCTACAGCGCGATAAACGGGACAAGAGAACACAATAACGACAAACACAGCGCTGACTCTTTAGTGCGTGCTGCTCGTCGCAAGAAGATCGGCATCACGTTGGAGTGAATTCAGAACTACTACTGGCCGCGGTTAAATCTGCTCTTCTTCTGCTGCATTGACGCCGCCATACAGGCTGGCGGTTCATTCAAAACCGATGTTTGGGTGAGGGAGAGGGGCGAATGGAGGATGGCCTGAGGCCTAGAGGGGTTAGGATAGGTTAGGTTAGGTTAGGTTAGGCATACTGGACCTAGTACGTTGAGCGCTAACTTAATTTTATAACGTTCCTGTTATAGGTAATAAGACGGGATACCTGAGCAATGTCAGCGCTGTGTTTGTCGTTATTGTGTTCTCTTGTCCCGTTTATCGCGCTGTAGATATGGAACATCGTCACCAACTCGCCCAACAACTGACCTTGTCGAACTAGTTACTGTGTTTTTATGTTTTTACGTGTGGAAAGGGGCGCGCTCTCGGCTCACCTCTGGAGCGCAGGACGGGCCCCGAGTGTCTTTTCCTGGAGCTACTCCTTGCGTTAGGACGCTCGCGCTGGCGAGCGCCGGGAGTAGCTAGTGGTTGCTTTGGAGCTGGGGCAAGAGGCGCCAGCTCGACTGCGGGGACGCGGAGTCCCTTGTCGCTCTGCTTAGCGGTCGGCGCGGCCGACCACTGCTAGTTTGCCTTTGTGAATTTACTCTTGTACCTCTTATTCTCTTGTATAAAGTTCTCCGGTTGTACACCAAGTTGCTCCACCAACTTACTGGCTTGCTCCACCATCCAGTCACCCCACAACATCCGAACCAAAAACTTTACTAGCACTGAAGAGCTGAAGCAATGAAGCTTGCTGCATAATAAAACATTTCTCACTTTAATGTTGTCCCGTTACATGCAACGCGACACCACGCAAAACCGCGGCCGGCGGGCACGCCATGTTGGCTTGCCCTTCATACGCGACTTTGTGAAGCGCAGACCACCGTGCTGAGCTAAACTGCCCATAATAAAACATTTCACACCTTGCGGTTGCCCTGTTAAACGAGACACCACACAAAACTAGCCGTTCGCAAAATCGCCATGTCACGTCACCGCGGCGGTCAGCACGCCTTGTCATGCCTGTTACCTTGCCTTTCACGTGCGACTTTGTGAAGCGCAGTCGCCGCCGTACTGAGCTAAACTGCCTGAAATACTGCAGATTGACAAGAAAGTCAAGAATGAAGCGTTTCTCACTTTACCGTTGCTCTGCTAAACGCAACACTTAGCAAAACTAGCCGTTCGGCAAAATGCGTCAGCATGGCCGCACCGGCCGGCGAACACGCCATTTTGGCGCAACGGCCTGCCTTGGTGCCTTCACATGCCACTTTGTCAAGCGTGACGAGCGGAACTGTTCGAAATGAAGCTGTTTCCCGGGAACACAACATATTACACCTTGCCGTGGTTGGGAACCGCCAGAGTTACGGCGTAACGAACTGCGCCTGTACAGCCGGCGCGCCTGTGCACGAGCTGCGAAACTTATTGGCACCGGCCGGCATGGTCAGCGTAAACTGCTTGAAATGCAGCGTAGTTAGGAAAAAACGTTGCTCACCTTGCCGTCGTTCCAAACCGCTGCCGTTCCGCGCAGCAGCCCACAAGAGGTCTGTGCCGCACAAGCGCGGCGAGGCATGAGCACACAACCGCTCCCTTCGACAACTTCTTGTCATCTGCTGTTGCTCCGCCGGGCTACCGCTGCAGCGAGTGCCGTCGCGCGCACGTCCGCGCATGCGCACGTTGGTGCCACCAGCCATCAATCGGCGGCAGCGCAAAAAGTCGCGCGTCATTTCCTGGGGCCAGTTTTCGCCGAGTGACCGCTCTTTACCAATCTCTTTCTCTGTACTTTCTCTATGGACGCCCATACGTACAAAACATGGCGGCTCATGGGTTCCAGCGACCAATGAAAACTGGGGGGCCATGACGTCAAATGACGTCACCCGTACGTTCGCTTTGGCGCGAATTATAAACAAGTTTCTTTTTTTTTTGTAAACCTCCGCGTTGCATTGACGAGCCTGCATTTTTTGAAGGTTGTTGCCTTTCAGTACGCGCCAACCTTTGCCATCTAAAAGAACTCGAGTTTCTGTTGTTTAGCCCTTGTTTATAAGCAGTTGCTCCAGCACAATGAAAGTGGTTGGCGAAGGTGGCGGCATAGGAAGGCAGCAACACTTCCAATTAGAGACCACGCATGCAAATTCATAATACAAATACTGCTGCAAGTCATGCAAGTACTTTGGCCATTTACTTTGTCCCTCAGCACAGTAAGGTGCGGTCCAGAAACACTCGTGCAACGGGGCAGTTGTGCCCAGTTCGCCACAGAGTGTACCAAGTGAACAATTATGGTTTTCATGTTCATGGTTTATTGCATCAACCAATAAAATACAGCAACAAATCACAACAATAAAAATGCATGTCGCTGACAGCACAAACAGTAGCGCTGTTTAAGCGCGCTAATCATCTCAATGATCACAGCTGAGGCATAGAAAAGGCTTGAAGTGCCTGCCACAAAACATCACCAGATAAGAAACATGCATGTACAGAAAACAAAGCTATGACAGCTGCAATTTAAATAAAAATGTCATGAATTAGTAGGTGCTTCAAAACATACGTGGAGCATAGAGCACTGGGATCACTCTTCAAATTTAAATTCTTCGGAAGAAATTATATACAGCAGTTTTCAAGGCAATTTCAAGGTTGCACCAGTCCAGACAGCTTTAGCATCAACAAACGTGCTTAACACAGGAGCATTAGAGCATACATTGAGTCTATGTGCAACCTCCAGATCTGCTCACCGGTGAAAGTCAGCCAGGAAGCAGTAAGACACCGACGGTTGAGCCCACGCTGTCGCAACGTGCCACAGAGCATCGCTTCCTCACTTTGTGCGGGCTCATCTTGCGATAAAAGGCTAAGCACGATACACTGCTGTAAAAAGACTTCGCACTACCCGCACGACGAAGGGGACGAAACAAAAAAAAAACATGGCTGCAGGGAAATATTAAATCTTACCAAACGGCGACAGAGCAGCGACCAGCAAGGACGTCAAAATCTTCGCGAAAGGGACATTTTCAGAATTGCGAACTAAATTACGCTTTCCCGGGCGCACCAAGGCCCGCACCACAGCAGACGAGCAGCAGAGAGCGATAATAAACCGTTTCGTGCTTCGTCAGCTTCGTTATCTCCGTTGGCTTGGGGCCGAATTACGGACTCCGCTCACAAGTTTGTGAGCGTGACGTCAAAATTACGAAGCTGTGACGCAGCCTTGAGACGTCAATCGTGACGAAGTACGGAATCGTCCAATTACCAGCGACTTTTAGCGTGGCTCCGCCCTAGTAGTCCCGAATCCTCGGCAAACGTTGATGCCACAGTGTGGCACAAAACTGAGCAGGGACCGTCTCCTAACTTTTTCTAACACGACGCAACTAATACGCAATAAATAAAACAAACAAAGGTTTATTTTGGCAAGATACTATTAGTTATACTTGCTATTAGGTAACTTTTGTTGCCGCGAGGGTGCGCCGGCGGCGTTATGGCGTGCACATGGCGGCCTGCAAGAAAACAGCTGATTCCCAGAGAAGGTGCTGCTTTTTTTAGCGTCGTCGGTAATCGAGGTACCGTGCAAGTGCCGTGAGCAAGCTGAAAATCTAATAGAATGCATTCGAAGTTCAGGGCCTGCAGCGATAAAATTTCATGGAGCGCTTGACACGGAAATGGACAAAGACAACTTGCTAAGGTGTTTTCGGTCGGCGCCTACTAGTATCGATGAGAAAAGTGCTGAAAGTGCAACGTGCAGGCTCCGTGGTTCTATTTGTTTCTCTTTAGGAAATACAAAACGACTGTGAAGCATGTAGTGTAGGCCAAAATGAAGCTCCGTGGTTGCATGATCATCTGTTTGTATGTAGCTGGATAGTTTAGAAAAGAACATGATCATGGGAATGCTCCCACACCTGCCGGGACTGAACCTGAAGCCTGCATTCACTGCAGTGCCACCGTGACAGGGCTTTCAATGTAGTGTTCATTGTAGTGTGCTCTGTATTTTTTTTCTTTGTTCTCCATGACTGGGTTGCTTTGCTTTTGAGCGATACCGTCTGCCCACACACCATTTGCTTTGTTTGTATACCTATGGGATTTTCTACTTACGAGCACTAAAACTCGCAATATTATCCATTCAATTTGTCAGGTTTACACTGTTTAGCATTAAGCAAATGCGTTCTATGCATCCTAACAGTATATGTCGGCCTGTAGTCCTGAAAGGCTCTCTAATGGAGACTGCCCTATGCAAACAGTGTACATAGCACTACTTGTGTCATGTTTCTGCACTGCTAAGTGCCATACTTTGCTTCCTGCTTCTGAAATGTGCCAAACCTATGACAACTACTATGCAAGCCTGTAATCATTAAGCAACTAATCTTTTGTGTTTTGCCTCTGTGTCGCAGTTATATGCACAATACTTTCATTTCTTGCTTCTGAAGTATATCAGACCTGCGATGAGCACTGTGCCAGCTTACAGGCTCTAAAAATTATTCTTGTGTGTCCTCTGTGTAGCACAATTGTGCAGCACGTCAAATAACTGCCGATGCTATTGCAGGAAGTTGGTTTCGCTGCTGCATATTCAAGCGTGTGAAATGCTGCAGGAAAATAAAGGTGCACAGTGGATACACGTGCTTCTAGAAAAACTTCTGTGAGGCCTTCCCATTCCGATAGGCATCACAATTGCTGCCTCGTTGTGAAACACTTCAATTATGTACTCAAACACATGCACACACACACACACTAACACTAACATACACGGTTGTAAGCAACAGTGAAGGAGGGTGTACGAAGGCAAATTTGACTTGACAGATGAGGTGTTTTATCGCATGGTTCGAGAAGATGCATCTTTATCACAACAGGTTTCTGGCACAGACATGAAACGAGAAGACGCTGCACTTGGCTGCCTGTGATGAGTTGGTCAGCTACGTGTGGTATATCACGGCCGATTGCTGTGCTTTGATTGACGCCAAAGCGGTTGCCGCACCATGGGCAGCTGTGCCAGCCTCTGGTGGTAGGTTCTGTGGAACAGGCTCACAACATGATTCTGTATGGCTTTTCACTAGAGGTATGCATGGCAATAGTGATCCCACTTCCATGTAGCCAGTGCACAGATGTGACCCTTTCTTGTCCAAGCCAGCAGCCCCCTCCTCGTCTGCAGGCAGGCAGGAAGACATCCAACGAAGTTATGCAACAAGGCACATGCTACACGCTCTGGCTGGTAGAGGAACGTCTAGTATTTTTGCAAGCACTGGAAGCGGGTCTTCAGCACGTCGATGCAGTTATCCACCATTAACCTTGTGGAGGTGTATGCCTTGTTCTATAACCGTTATGGAGAGTCCGGACCGGGATTCCATGGCACTGGCAGCCATGTCTCCAACAGGTGCCCCTCTCACCAGCATAACCGAAAATGGCACGCTGTTAAGCACATTCTTCGTCACGTCGTTGTCGACCTCAACAGCCTCATAAACTAACATCCTTACTGACACAATGGAAGAGTCGCATCAAGTAGCTCATTGCCAGGATTTGCTGACGATGACATTCATGGGCGTGCAGACAATGAATGATTGAACGTTTCAGCAACACTGCTGTAAGGACAGCCTTGCACTTCGTGTCGGTATAAATGATGCCCCATTCCTACTAAATACAGGCATCAAGCACACACATCCCCATCTTCGTTTCTTACGTAGGCATTTCAACAATGTACTAGTGTCTTATGTTCCAGCTTTTATAAAAGCCCAAGAACGGTAATACACGTGAGGCATGTGGAGCCTACCGTAACTTATCTTGCAAACAGCAGCGCAGCTCAGTGTCGTGAATTCGACGACTCGCAGCAGGCCGGCCTCGACCCGTGTCATGCCTGTGTGCAGCCGAGAGTGTCGCCAGAAAAAAGCATCATGCCAAGATCCCACGTAGGGAGGTTCATGACCAAAATCATGTTGGCATCTCATATCTGAAACAGGGACATCACAAGGCTACTCGTAGACGACCGATGTGCCTTCGACAAACCCGACGACGCCGGGTATGCTGCCGTGACGAAGGAAGGCTTTCTTCTCCGCCGCCCTAGCTGCACGCCGCCGCAAACGCTTTCGAACTGTCGGCTGCGCGAAGCCGATGTTCGCCTCGTTGCCAGTAGCGGCTAGGAAGCCACTAGCAGTTCGGAAAAAAGCGCAGTGCGCACATTATCTGCCGCTGCACACACAGCGCACTCGGCCGCACACACCTATCTCAGTTCATCGCGTCGAAACATCTCGCCGGGCACGTTAAACAGTCTTCGTACACCGTCCTTCGCCGATGATCGCGTCGGGGCGCCGCCGCTACCCCCTCACGAGAACGCCGGCCGCCGCACAGATCGCCGCCATTTTCCCTTTGTGGGCGCTCACAAACACAACTTCAAGTTGTGAGCGACGCGAACCCCCGCTCACAATTGGCCCGTAGCCAACGTCATCACTTCAAGTGTGTTCATGACGTAAACAGCAGACGTCGATGACTTAAAGAAAGGCCACTCCCGCCGTGTTGCCGCTGGCCAATAGGAAGATTGTGAGTGTGATTGTGTGAGCCGTCTGTAATACGGCCCTTGGTAACCTCTGGCAGCGCCTCCTGACCGATGCAACATCAAGGGGCTGGGGCGATAAGAGTGTTGCAAGATTTTTTTTTAAAAGTTAAGAATGTATTTATAAAATACCTTACCTCATGCACAAACGAAGTTATCAAAATGTCTATTCTTTTTATGTTGATTGATACTTTTTAATTTGTAGTAATATAATTTCCTAATCTGAGTGGTTGGCCCCTCGACCTGTGGCTATGCTGCGGTACCGCTGAACTGCTTTTGGGCCCAGCCTTCGCCACTATTCTACTTCCGCCATGGCGGTGGTTCAGAAATTTCGTGAACCAGCCCTGCACCTTTGCTGAACTTTTTGAAAGGAACGGTAGGGTGCAGAGGGCGCTAGGTTGCACCGCTGAAACGAATGGAAGTTCGCAGCACCACGTGAACCAGTTCAGGAGGTACAGCTGAAACGAATGGACCTAATGTCCGCCCAACTGTAAAATTCACTTGCACAGACCGCACGGACAGTTTTTAAAACGTCGTCTGTACATCTGAAAACAAAAAACTGCCCTCAACGTTTAACAAAATAAAAAAAAACTGAGCAAACATGGCTTCCGGCGCGCAGAAGAGACGCTGTCCAAAATATATCTACAAAGCCAAGGGCGTAGTATCTGGTTACTAATTGATTGAGGCGCGCTGCGCAGTAAAAAAAACTTTGCACAAATAGCTGCCTGCAGTGTTCTGTAGCGCGTTGGTGGCACACACACCTGTTACGCACGGCTTCTCTATTTTCGGCGCAAATTCTGTTCATGTCGTAGCCAGCAAATAAGTCCACGCGCTTGCTTGCATGTAACCCGGACGAAAATTCGCTTAGTTCTTGAAGTCATGCTTCGCGCAGTTGTTTCGAGAATACGGAAAGAGAACGTTTGGGACTGGTAGAAGATGATATAGAACCAATTATGAAGCAATGGCATGCTGCAAAGGTATATATATACTCACGGTCTAAGATGACGACGTTCACTGAGTCCGACAATGCCGGTGGTTTCCAGCCGTTGCTGTAATCCGTTTTCCGGCGACATTTCACAGCTCTGCTATTCACACATATGTAGCAAGCACAAACCGGAGCACATGTAATATATATAGGCGCAAGAGAAAAGTATGCACAGCATAATGAAAAAGAAAATTAATGAGGGAACAAATTAAAGAAAGGTATAAGAAGCTGTCACAAGTCTTGTAGCGTCTTCAACAAGCTCTGAAATGAACGCTTCGGGAGGAGGCCGCACTGCCGCGCAGCTGGGGATGCTTTCTGCTGTGTCTTGCGCGTCGACGAGGGGGAACAATGAACCACTCAACCAGCGCGCGATTCCCGCCGCGGTGTTTTGTTCGCAAGGGCTGCGCGTGGGAATGAAGGACCAACGACCCTCTCGACGTTCCATTTCTTCTTTCCCCCAGCCCTCTCCTGTCTGCGCCGGCCAGCCGTGACTTCGGATCGCGCCGATGAGCGGCCGCCAGCGCGCACCGCTCGAGTCGAGTTCTAATAAATAGTTTTTTTTTTTTTCTGTTCGCAAACGCATTGTTTCTTCAAGCCAACCACGGACATAGTTTTTTTTTAAATAGAAAGCCTCCCCATCTACCATCCACAACGTTGCGTAAATCTATACATCGACAAATGCGCGCGTCATCTTTCCCCTCCCGTTTCGCACCTATGATCGAACAAAGGATGGTCGTTCGACCTTTTATATTTACTTCAAAACATTATATATTGCTGCGTGATGACTGATTAATGATGTCGAAGAGGCGGAGTTCCGAGCTTCTCTGTTGTTCTGGACAACTTTGGTTATAGATTACACAAATTATGTTCAAGGTGGCTAGCTGAAAATTATCTGATTAAATATATACATGTTTTTATTTGTATTAAGTTAATTTTCGCTTTTCAGGTATGAGTAGATGTTTTAATAAAAATTGTCAACAATGGCGCAGGAAACGAAAGTTTCCTAATTTGCAGGCCTTTATTTCAGAAAAAGTTCATGATACAACAGCAATAATTCCACATTATGTTCTCACTATATAGTTACCCGCGAACAGCTAAAGCTTATATTTATAGGACATTTAAATACAGAGATACGATCGCGCTAATTTAAAGAAAACCGCGAACTTTGAAAATGTTTTCGCAAAAAAAAAAAGTTTTCACATTGTTTAATCTTTTTCCACCTATTCTACACTACCTCAGCTTTCAAAATCACTAAAAATACCTTGCATAATTTCGTTGCGCTAGTAATTATGGCCACTTCGATAAGGCCTTTGTCCTATTATGGCGCACCACGCAGATCTGAAGATTCTACGGAATTTTGTGAATCGTTTAAGGTTTTTAAATTTTGGCATATTATTGTAACAGGCAGAAATATATTTACAAAAGAGGATTAAGCATATATACATTGAGAAACAGCCAAGGAGCCAAGCAATGAGGGCCCCACGTACGACGCACTTATTTTTCTTAATTTTCCACAAACGAGCGCGCCACTTTGTCCTCATCATTTTCCAGCTGTAACAATATTTCTTTGGTCATTTTTTGTCTCGACTTCGCAGATTCACGGTGACAGACACATCAATGAATGATTCAGAATCAGTTTCGTACACGTCGAGTTCCTGATGCGCTGTGGCATCGGGCAACACACAGAAGGTTTTCGTAATCACCTTCAACTTAACCGATTACACAAAAAGACGATAACGTTCAATGAGCAAGCAACGTATTCCATTTTTTTTATAACGTTGTTTTTTGCCTCAGGGCATAATAGAATATCTAAAAATAAAGGGGGTATAAACGAAAGAAAAAAGGTTAGCTTTTCGAATAAAGCTCAAGAGAACAGCTAACCTTTTTTCTTTCATTTAATACCCCCTTTCGAAATAATTTCAGTAGAATAAAAAATTTATAAAGGGCATGGAAAACTGCCTCATTAAAACACTGTGTTTCTGGGCTGCATTCGTTTTTTCGAATGACTCGACAGCGCACATTATTTTCATTCCTGTACAGTTTCATGCAGTCCTGGCTTGCGTGCTGCATGAAGTGTGAACAGCAGATCGAACGCGCGGCAAAAAAAAAAAAAAAAAAAAAAAAAAGGCCCACTTCAGGCCGTCTGGATGCCGTCATCTGAGAGAGGCACGAGCATCCGGTTACCAATAGCGTTTTTTTATTAAGCATTCGATACCTTGCTTTGCCACTGCAGCACCACATTCATGCTTTCCACCGATTGCATCTGGCGCAGCAGTTTCTTCTGCGGCAGAGGCTGTCGACCGCGCTGGTGAAGCGGGCTCCCCGACAGCGGTCGCATCTCATTCACTTCACCCCGTGTTATTGGCGTCTGGTTGCGGAGCGAAAAACAGGCGGATAGAGTAGTGGAACTCCAGTGCAGATGCGTTGAACTGCTACAAGAGAGTTACTATCAGCCCTTTATACCTAGTGGCACGGGCAGAGGGATATTATTTTTTATTAGTTTTAGGTAGCCTCATGATCGAAGTCTGTCGGTCTGAAGACGTAAAAACGAGCTCTCTCTGCTCCGCCTCTTAAAACGAACGTCTGGGGTGAGCACACCCCCGTGCTCATGGCCGCTCCGATCATCTCAATATCTGAACATTAACGTCCTCATTACCGTCGACATCTTTTCCCTACTGTTGGACATATTTGTAGAACCTGAAATCCAATCCTGCTTGCATTTTATTTGCTAGTGGCCAAGAAGTCAGGCCTACAGTAATTGCAAATTCATGTTTTATTGGACTGGCCGTAACTACTAGCGCATCAATATTGTGCAGTATGTTTTTATTGATATTGAAAGTTGATATAGAGAAGAATACGTGAACAAAGTTTAAAAAGATATCAAAAACGGTTTTTTATTATTGTCCTCAGAAATTTTCATTGTAGTAATGATAAAGGTGATTCCGAAAAACGTCTGTGGGCTGCCCTATGCCACAGCGCATCAGGAACTCTACGCATACAAAACTGACTCCGAATCATTCACTGCTGTGTCTGTCACAGCTATCAATCAATCTTTATTTCAGTTTGCAGTGTCGAGAAAAAAATGACAGCGGATGATGAGGACGAAGTGGCGCGCTCGTTTGTGGAAGATTTTAAAAAGAATTGCGTCGAACTCATTGCCTGGCTCTTTGGCTGAATACAAGTACCCTCGCACTTGTATTCAAAACTCGAGCGTAACCACGCTTCAGATTCGGATATCAATTTTGTAGGCATGTCAGAGAATCTTTGTGGATTGTGGGGGAATGTTCTACTTATGATGGGTCCTGAAAGCGATAGCGCGCATGCATAGGCTGAATTTCTCGCCGTTCTTCCTAAGGCTCAATAGTCCCCACTCTGGAAGCGACGGACCAACTGAGCATAGGCATTAAAAAAAAAAAAAAAAAAAAAAAAAAAACGTTGGACAGAGGCAATTTGCGAGGCTTTTCTGGTCACAGGCTGACGACAACGACCTTCCGTTTGAGACGTGTGTTAGTGAGGTATGCACACCTGCGAGAAAAAGTGGAGAGACCACACGCTTTGACAAGTCTGCACGTCCGCTTTTTCTGATGGTGAAGCGGTTATTTCTGTTTAAGGTACTCTCCTAAATGTACTTGCCATCTTACCCAAACAATTTTGTCCGGCGCATCGTTTTGTATAAAAAAAAAGCAATCGTAGCGGTTTGCTCGAAGCTGTACGGTTGGTTCCAGGCTGCGTGTTGAAGGTGGAATGTGAAACCGAAGAAGGTTCTCGTCTCTATCAGCCTCTCTCGCCTCCCTGCCGTTCACCAGTAGTCTGCGCAGAGCATGCGCGAGCCAACACCGCATGTGAGGCGCGCCAGCACAGTCGGTGGGGAATAGGTGGAGGAAGAGGGTGGATGTTTACTCTGCGGGCGCGTTCAGGCCAAGTTACAGGCGCTGAGAAGCGCGTTTCATCGTACTGGGCCTGCAGCTTTCGAGCTCGAGCGATGTCGACAATCGCCGAACCTTTCGCCGTAGTCCCTTTATGTTGGCGGTCCGAGTGCCTCTTCTTTCTATTTTTTTTTTGTTTAGATATTATAATCTCGCCTATTACTGCCTGCAATAAATATAGATAGTGATGCTTATTCGCTTAATTGTTCGAGTTTGTATTTTTCCTCCTTTTCGCGTTTCGGGGTTTGAACTGTTGTCATATTACTTTTACGGATTCCGTTACGCGTGGCTTTACGTTGTTTCTTCTTGAAAGCAATTAAATGCATATTGTAGCGCCCGAAGAAGAAACGCGATCGCTTCGACAAAGACGGCGACGCTGCTGCCGTGACTACACGCATGCGGGTTCCGCTGCTGTTGTGATGCACTGTGTCGTTGCCCTGACTCCGAACCATTCATTGCTGTGTCTGTCACAGCTAGTTTGCAACGTCGAGATGAAGGAATGAATGAAGCCTTTATTGAAGGGAAGGGATGGCTCTCGGCCGCTGTTTGGGTTCTTGGGGAGTTAGGAGGGATGGGAGTGTAACTTCGTCTTAACGGTTCTTCAAGCTGTTGCTTGTTGCTTGCCATGCGGCCGATCTTCGCGCTGTAAGTCGACCTCTCTCACACTACTCGAAGCAGGCCGCTCTCACTGCCGTATGTAGCAATGGAGTGTTGTATTTCGGTGCTTGATATAACCTGACCTGCTAATGTGGGCATGTCGTCGTGGGGAATATGCGTCATTTTGTTTCTTCCTCGTGTAAACGATGGACATTGCCATATAAGATGTTCTAGGTCTGCTGTACACTGTTCCTTACAGTGCGTGCATATGTTGTGTTGAGTGTTTTGTGTCTTCCGAGAAACCACGCGTGATGTACGTGAGGTGTGTAAGCTGCATTTGTTATTACTTTGTTGAGAAATATCTCTTGTGGTCGAGTGAGCCCTTTCGTGTCCTCAAACACCGGCGTTGGTGTCGCTTCATGTAATCTAAGCTTACTGTCGTGTTTTATTTTGATGCGTACATAGTGAATCATCGATCTGCCAGGGGAGCCTTTAGTGAGCATTGTTTGGTAAGGATTTAAGTCTATCGGTTTAGGCATGGAGTTGGGGTGTGGAGCATTGTACTTTTCAGCAAGCCCACCCGCTTGCGCGGCTACGTTTCCCCCGTCCGTGCCAGTATGTCCCGGTGTCCATATAATTTGAATTTCTATTCCAACTTCCCGCATTCCCTTCAGCCTCTTTCTGATGTCCTTGGCCACTGCGTCGTCTGTAGTTGGTGCCGTCAGCTCTACAATCGCTGCTTATGATTTGGTTAAAATTCGATAACCATTGAAGTTATCTTTTCTGGCTGCAGCGGTCGTAATAGTATTTATGGCTCCCCATATGGCAAGCAACTCGGAGTGTAAAATTGTTCCTCCAGGTAGGTGGCACGTGTGCTGTCCGTTGTGCTGAGGCGCTGGCACACACACCCATGCCACACTCACCCTTTCATTTCTAATTGCAGCGTCAGTGTAGATGTCTATTGTATTGAGTGGTCTTTTGAGGGCAGTTCTCTGTGCTAAAAGTTGCCTAGCTACCACATTCCGCCTACTAATAGGTCGTTGTGGCCTTAGTGCGATTACCGGCGCCTCCCACGGGGGTGAAGTGTCTGTCCCCAGGGGCCTCGGAGCAATGTTGATTCGGTTGTCCCATGCCATGATCTGCTGCCCTTGGGTCGTGTTTTCCAGTAGGGATCGCATTCTTATTTTTGCTTCTCTTATAATGTCTTGTATGGGTGGTATGCTGACCATTTTAATCAGCTCTTCATTTCTCGTGTGCTTAGGAAGCCCAGTAATGGTGCGAAGAGTGGCCCTGTGTAGCTTTTCGATGTCTTTAACGTCGCGATTAGAAAACTCATAGACAGGTGCCCCGTACAGAATCCTGCCTACAGCAACCGCTCTAGACAGTGTTTGGCACGATTTTTGCCGGGCTTCACCGTATTTGTTTGAAATCCGGCGAATCATATGCAACATCGGGGTCCAGTTACGTTGCAATGTACGAATCCATTTACGAGGACTGTTGCAACTAGAAATCTGTGCCCCCAAGATTTTTGTCTGCCCATTTGCAGACGTGATGTTGTGTTGTCCAAGATGCAGTGTAATCTGCTTTTTGGCGTTTGTAGAATTCTTGCCGTCTATGCTTATGAGTTGTGTCTTTTCAGGTGAGAGCTGTAGCCCCAATGCTTCCAAGCTGTCAGTGAGGCTGAAGATTGCTACTTGGAGCTCCGTCTGCACGACTTCTTCATTTGGGTAATCCACTGCTTCTGTCCATATGGTGACATCATCTGCGTAGATGGTGAAGCGGGCCGAAGTGTCTCGCTCGAGCGCTTGTGCTACGCGGGTCATGGCCAAGTTAAAAAGCAAAGGCCCGAGGATAGAGCCCTGGGGCACGCCCCTATCCAAGTGATAGGTTCTGGGGCTCCATCCCGAAGCTTTGCCATGAAGCCTAATAGGTCTACTTGAAGGAAGCTGCATATCCAATTGTATGCTTTTTGGCTGGGATATCTTTTTGCTAATTCTTGTAGGATTACCTGTTGGTTTACATTGTCGAATGCTTTGCGCGTATCAACCGCGAGGATGTAATCTGGTGTCTGTTTGCGAGACCTGCGGTTGATTACCCTGCGGAGCAGCCAAAGGCAATCATGCGTGCCCATATTCGGACGGAATCCAGCCTGAGCTGGATGCAACCCAGGCTGTACGTATTCGATATAATGCTGTATTCTTGCGGCTATCATTCGCTCAATTAATTTGCAGATAGTGGATGTGAGAGCTATTGGCCGTAGGTTATCTGGTTTTGTGTGGTCCTTCCCTGATTTCGGTATGGGGTATATCAATGATAGCTTTAGTGCATCTGGCACCACTCCGGATTCCCATGAATCGTTTATGATAGTTAAGTGCTGATCTTGGGCTTCGTCGCTAAGATTTTTGAGCTCCTGCCATTTTACTCCGTCGTGTCCTGGAGCCGATTTCGGTTTGCCGTGGACTAATGCTGCCAATAGCTCGCCAAATGTAAATGGTTTTTCAAGTTCCATCACTGTGTTGTCAATCGTGATCGCCGGCAATGGTGGCGTGGGTATCTCAGAAGCATGCGGGAAGAACGTGTGGATCACCTTTTCCTCGAGTGCAGCTGGGTTCTCGCGCAGGAACAGCTCTGCCAGTGGTGGTGCGCTTTTCTTTTTCCCCAGCAGGCTTCGTAGAATTCCCCACAGCTTTTTAAGGCCGGGTTTGCGTCCGAGCGTCGCACAAGTGCTGTGCCATGAATCTGTTTCGAGCTGTTGTTGGTACTCCTTGATGAGTCGATATTGGCGCTTAAGGCTCATGAGATCCCTGTGGCGCTTTCCTTTATATCTGTATTGTTGCGTAAGGATATTGACCTTTCGCCACAAGTTGGCAAGGTGCCTATCCATGTGTGTGGTAGTGTCGTCACATATTATTGTGTCTCGGGACCACGGCCGTGCTTCCGCAACCATGGCACTGAATTGCGCGAAGTCCATGAAGGTGCCGCCAGTGGCTGTCCGAAACTTTTCCCAGTCGATGGCAACCGTTTGCCTTTTTTCACGAATCTTTTTTCGGTTAAGGGTGATCAAAATTGGTAAATGGTCGCTTCCCCATGTTGTCTGTTCGACTTCCCATTGCCTGATGAATCCTGGTGTGGCCAACGTCAGGTCTGGTGTCGCATCTCGTTGTCGGGCGTGTAGTGCTATGCGCGTTGGTGTGTCCGGGGTGTTGTATATGTATAGACCAGACATTTCTACAGTGTCGTGCAGCATGCGTCCCCTTGGGTCAGCTGTGGCGTAGCCCCAAGTCGGGTGCTTAGCATTGAAGTCTCCTCCCACCAGGATGGGGAGGCTTCCTGACAGGGCCAGGACTTTGGCGAGCCACTCGTATGAGTCGGTATTATGACTGCCAGTAAGAGGCCTATAATACACGGAGATTGCCACCATGGGCCGCTGCCCAGGAGGACATATTTTAACAGCGATTACTTCTCTGAACTCATTACTTAGATCAGAAATTTGTAATTCGGTTGCTGTACATTCGTTTCTGACAAGGAGAGCAGCTTGACCCTGTGCATGTTGGTTCTGTTCTGGTGAAGTATGGTAGGCTGCTGAAATGTACGGTAACCCCGAATAGTGCAAGGTCCTCTTGTTTCTTGCAAAAGGATGACCAGAGGCTTCAATTTTCTGACTTGTTCCCTTAGGGTAGGTCCAGTCTGTGTGAAACTTCTGCAGTTCCATTGTAGACATATTGATCTGATTCTTATTGC
Source organism: Amblyomma maculatum (assembly GCA_023969395.1). Classification (NCBI taxonomy): domain Eukaryota; kingdom Metazoa; phylum Arthropoda; class Arachnida; order Ixodida; family Ixodidae; genus Amblyomma; species Amblyomma maculatum. The sequence continues at coordinate 4,009 of JAJIZL010016359.1, read as the reverse complement.
GCCTCTGCGGGCTTACGTCTTTTTGGCTCATCGTTCTGGCGTTGGATGCTCTTGTGCAATTCTATAAAAATTGCTTCAATCTGAGTCTGTATCGCGTTTGTTATCGTTTGAAACTCATCCCGCAGGCTTTTTTCTAGACGCTGTGTCTCGTTGTGTCGCTCTTGCCTCATGATGCTCAGCATTTGCGCATACGCCGAGTCCTGAGCGGTAAGTGCATTTGTCGTCTGATGAGTCTTTGGCGTTTGAGTCAGTGATGTTTCGGTATGTTGGTGCTTTATGGAGTTTGCAGTTGTTTTACAACTGGACGACCGTCCGGGCCGGCTTTTCGAACGCACGCGTTGCGTCCGCCCAGTGGGCGAGGCTGAAGCATGTTGCCGCTGCGTCTGAGATGCACGAACGTCTTGTTCCGGTGGTAGCCTTGCAAGGACTTTCTCCAGCATTTCTCTAAGTTGCTGATTTTCTTTTCGCAACTCTTCCAGTTGTTGTTGGTAAACAGGGGGCAGCGCAGTTTCTGTCGACGAGTTCTGTCGCGCCTTTTCTGCCCATGTAACTTCTCCCTTAACTGCATCAGGGTTCTGCTTTTCTTTAGGCTCTTTTGGTACACGACTAGGACAAGCCGAATTGATTGAAATGTGGCCCGTTTTTTGGCAGGCGACGCAGAATAGCTCTTGATCGCATTCTGTGTCCTTAGAGTGCAGCCGTCCGCACTCCTTACAAACCTCTTATGCTGGACAATACCTAGCAATACGTCCCAGTCCGTGGCAGTTATAGCAGGTAATAATTTTCGGTCTGTACTCGTAGACACTTGTGATTTCGTAATAAAAAAAACGAGCCTTTTGGGTAGCTGCTCTGTATCGAATTTTAACAGCAGCATGTTTGTCTTTCCGAGGAGACGCGCGTCAAGAATAGTTGCAGTTTCACATCTTAGGTGGTCCTTGATGTACTCAATGGTTTGACCAGGACGCACCTTGATAACATCCCGACTTTTTTCCTCGCCTCGTGTTGGCGTTCGTTCAATCGTGACCTCGTACGTGCAGACGCGTCCGTTCACTTTCCCGGCCAGTCGCGTTAATGCGGTGAGCCTATTTGCGTGTTCCTCATCTCTAACAGTGACCTTGACGCGATTTGCTACCACATCGTAGCGGAAAGCAGCCAAATCTGCCAGTTCCCAACTTTTTGCGGTCATTTCTAACGCCTCTGTAATGGCTTGTTTAGGTATATCATGCACATGTACTCGGTTGAGTGGCCTGATCGAGAGTGGAAAGAGAGGTCGACTTACCCGTTCAAGACGAAGCTGTTCAGGCTTCACTTTCCTTTGAGGTTTCCGTTTCTTGATTAAAATCCAGTCGCCGTAGTTGCCGACGTTCTAACTTTCATCTTCGGTGTCCATTTGGCCGCTTGCGTGCTGCTCCTTAGTCCCACAGAAAGACCACTCTCAGCGTCCGCGTTCGGCAGCTGATGCGTTCCGTCCTCTTCATCGCGCGTTGGGCGTCGGAACGCCTTTTCTTGGAGGCTGTGTTAAGTTTTTTTGGCGCCTACACTTTTTGATGAACCCACAGCTCCCGCACTTGCGCCACTCGGGTGTGAGCGAACCGACGCCGGCTTCGGCATGGTGCGTCCTGACAGCCCGGCCAGGGCAGCAGCTGAGCTGCGTCTGGGTGTTCTTAGGGTTAGCAGTCTGTCGCAGAAAACGTTGTTGCAGGCGGAAAAACGATGACTTCAGATCTATGAAAATCACTCCACACTCACCGGACCGGAGGTACTCACTGGGTCATTGTCCTTTGTTCCGTACACAAAAGAACAATATTTCCGCACACAGTTCAAAAAAACATTGAAGAGCCGAGGTGCCACACGGTTGCAACCTGCGGCGATCGCAGCGCCGTCAACGTCGAGATAAAACGTTAAAACGTGGCTAGATGATGATGAGAATGATGAGGACGAAGTGGCGCGCTCGTTTGCGGAAGATTAAGAAAAAAGTGCGTCGAACGGGGGGCCCTCATTTCTTAGCTCCTTGGCTGTCTCTCATTGTATATATCTTTAATGTTCCTTTGTAAATATATTTCTCCCTGTTACAATAATATGACACAATTTCAAAATTGTGGGCGATCCACAAACGCGGTAGAATCTTCAGATCTACGTGGCGCGCTACGCCTTGCACCAGGGCCTTATTGAAGTGGCCGTAATTACTAGCGCAATAAAATTATGCAAGGTGTTTTTATTGATTTCGAAAGCTGGGGTAGTGGAGAATACGTGGAGAAAGTTTAAACAATATTGAAACTTTATTTTTTACTGTCCTAAAAAACTTTCAATGTTCGCTGTTTTCTTTAAATTAGCGCGATCCTATCTGTTTTGAAACGTTACATAAATATAAGCTTTAGCTGTTTAATACATAACTGTGCTGAGAACATAGTGTGGAATTATTGCTGCTTTGCCACATAAACCTTTTTTGAAAAAAGTAGGTCTGAAAACTAGAAAAAGTTTGTTCCCCGAGCGAAAGTTTTATAAAAACATCTGCACAACCCCGAAAAGCCAAACATAACTGAATACAAATAAAAACATCCATATATTCAGTTCAGTAATTTTCAATTACTTTTAACACAATTTTCGTATTTCATAATCAAAGTTGTCCAAAAGAGCAGAGAAGATAAGCGCGAAACTCCGCCTCTTCAATATTAATTTCGTGTGGCGGGAAACATTTTTTGGCATCAAAACCAATTGCAGATCTCTTCTTTCTAGTCATCAGACAATACTGTGTAAAGGTTTGAAATTAATATAAAAGGTCGACCGACAATCCTTTTTTTATCTTACGTGGAAACATTCTACTATTTCTTTATTTCTTTGCTACCGCCAGGCGTGGTTGGAATGATCGAACTCTAAACTAATAGGCGGAACAAACTAATTTGTTGTTTATTGCCGATATATATGTTGTGCGCCATATAGATCTACCGGGGTTTGGCGTGCTCGCAGTCTACGCGAAAAACACAATTTTGTTTCTTTTTTTACCACTATGTGAATGCCCAAAACTAAAATGGTAACCTCGATAGTCTTTTGGCTTTTCGTTTTCCAGGGATTGCGCCTAGAATGTGCACACATCATATTCGGTCCTTTCCTCAGGTAAACAGACGATGCTGGGCGTAGTTCCTTATGGATAATGCAGAAGCACTAGAACAAAAAAGTCGCTGAGAAAATGGACATTTAGATGTTCGATCAACTTGAGGCAATGTTTTCCTGCTCGACAATGAAAAAGCTACTTTCTGATCACTAATTTAACGTCACATGATCGTGCTATGACCTCACGGTTCGTTTTGTATGTGCGTTCTCACTGACAACTGGATTTGTACTAGGGGTTAAGTAGATCCATGGATATAATCTGCGTCCAATACAGGCATATTGGGTCGTGAGTGCTAGCCGGTTTCCTGGCCAACATGGCACGCGGCCGACCGGGGGCCGCCAAATGCCCGAGCAGCGTATTGCCATTCCCCGAAAAACTCCAGCAACGGAAGTGCCGGGTGGTATCACTAAAAAATAAATCACACCAAAAAGAAAGTCAATAAAGCTACATTGTTTTTTAGTGTACATTGCAGTGCATAAACTAAAATGCGTGCGCAATAAAATAGTTTGCTAGAATAAAATTGCTTGCAGTAATCCTCTGATCAGGCTAGTTGCGTCCGTGGCGCCGTCTTTAGTACGTTGAATCAAAACAAATAAGAGCGCATTTCAAAACTGCACTACCCGTCGCTTCTGTGGCGCAATGGATTCACACCACGTACCTAATTGTAAGACATGTGTTCGACTTCTGTAGGTACATTTTTTTATTGAAATTCATAACGTCCAATCAAATTACGACCATATTTCCTGGGGTGTGTTCCTTTGAGGTTGCATAATTCGCTGTTTTTTTATTCTTCATAGCAGGAAAACTTGCCGCGAACGCAGCCAGGATGTGACGGTATGACAATGATTACACTTTTCAATTACCTTCACTGTAATCAATTCCTGCCTCTGTGAATGT
>JAJIZL010016357.1:0-65548 GCA_023969395.1 Amblyomma maculatum | reverse complement strand
GGAAAGGACCAAGAAGATCCATCCCCACTTGTTGGAAAGGAGTTTTCGATGGAGCGATCGGCTGAAGAAATCGGGCTGGTGTCACGGGAGGATTCTTTCGGCGTTGACAATCACGGCAGGTTTTAACGTAAGATCGCACTTAAGGTAATAATTTCGGCCAATGGTATTTCTCCCGAATCCTTGCAAGGGTACGACTAACTCCCAAGTGGCCGAAAGACGGTTAGTCGTGACAAGCGCTTAAGATGTCAGGCCGTAGGTGCGTAGGTACTACGAGTAGACATGTAACTTTTAATCTTTCAAAATTGCGCTTGTAGAGAACTCCACTTTGTAAAGCGTATGACTGCAAGCCACGACGAAAAACAAGCGGTACTCTACCACCAGGTCCTTCCAAATAATCGATGAGCGGCGCCAGCTCCGGGTCCTTACGTTGAAGGTCAGCCATAGGGAATTGGGTAACGGCCCCAATAAAGGGAAAATCGTCGGCGTTTTCCACTGCAGTGGTGTCGAATGGCGCGCGTGACAAGCAATCCGGATCTTGGTGTTTATGTCCCGACTTATAGACAACAGTGACGTCATACCCTTGAAGACGGAGGCTCCAACGAGCTAAGCGTCCAGACGGGTCTTTAAGGCTTGCCAGCCAGCACATGGAGTGATGGTCGCTGACAACACGGAAGGGTCGTCCGTACAAATATGGTCGAAACTTGCTGATGGCCCAGATTACCGCAAGGCACTCCTCCTCAGTTGTCGAATAGTTCGCCTCCGATCGTGAGAGTGTTCGGCTCGCGTAGGCGATACCCCGTTCTACTCCGCCTTGCCAAAGAATGAGTACCGCGCCCAGGCCAACGTTGCTGGCATCAGTATGTACATCGGTTGCGGCGTCTTCGTCGAAATGGGCGAGTATTGGGGATCCGTGTAGGCGGCTTCTAAGCTCCTGAAAGCCTTGTTCTTGATCATCTCCCCACAGGAAGGGTATGTCTTCTCTGGTTAGTGCTGTCAGGGGTCCAGCTATCTTAGAAAAATGTTGGACGACGCGTCGGTAGTATGAACAGACCTAGAAATCTTCGAAGTGCCTTTTTGTCGGTGGGACGTGGAAAATTTGACACTGCGGCAGTTTTCTCGGGATCAGGGAGAACGCCCTGTGCACTGATAGCATGGACGAGAAAGCGTAGTGCCTTGAAAGCAAAGTGGCATTTCTCAGGCTTGATCGTTAGTTGCGCGCCTTTGAGTGCTTGAAGCACGATGCGCAACCGGTCCAAGTGTTGCTCGAAAGTAGGCGAGAAAAAAACGACATTATCTAAGTACACCAAGCACGACTGCCACTTGAGACCTGATAAAACCGTGTCCATCATACGTTGGAATGTGGCCGGTGCAGAGCAAAGACCAAGCGGAAGCACCTTAAACTAGTATAGGCCGTCGGGCGTCACAAATGCAGTCTTCTCTCGGTCTCTCTGATCCACCTCGATTCGCCAGTATCCGCTTTTGAGGTCTAATGAGGAGAAGTACCTGGCGTCGCGTAGTCCGTTGAGGGCGTCATCAATCCTGGGCAGCGGATAGACGTCCTTTTTAGTCACGTTATTTAACTTTTGGTAATCGACACAGAACCTCAAGGTGCCATCTTTCTTTTTGACAAGGACCACTGGCGACGTCCATGGGCTCGTCGAAGGCTGGATCACGTCGTCCGCCAGCATTTCATCCACTTGCGTTATAATGGCGTCACATTCCTTAGGAGGAACCCGGTACGGGCGCCGGCACACCGGTAACGTGGTCTCATCGGTGATGATGCGGTGCTTGGCGAGAGGAGTATGACCTTAGAGCCTGTGCGAAGCAGCCTGGGAAATAGCTCAGAAGAACCGAGAGAAGATTCCTCTGATCGGACCTCAAGTCGGGGTTAATTTTAACGTTTTGCAGAGCATTACAAGGTGCGGCCTCTTCTTTAGGGTTCGCTCCAGCGGGGCATAAATGAGGCAACGCAGTAACATCGTGAAGGACGGCAACAGCCGTGTCCTTGGCGAGATGCCGCATCTCCTTAGCAAAATTTGTCAGGAGGACAGTAGAACAACCGTTCTGGAGTTGTACGAGTCCTCGAGCAACGGCTGATTCCTTCTCGAGTAGTAGCAGAAGGTGCCCATCCGCGATGCCCTCGTAATCGTAGAATAAGTCATGCTTTACAAGAACCAACACACTAGAACGTGCCGGAACCTTCACGTCATCGTCGACTATACGCAAAACGTTCAGACCCGGATCTTCGCTTTCAATGCGCGCCACGGCTCGTTTCGTCGAAATCGAAACACGCGCTTCTTTCAGGTCGATGACAGCGCCGTTGGTCTGCAGGAAGTCTAGACCAAGGGTCAAGTCTTTCGAAGACTCAGGAAGCACGATAAATTCTCCGACATACACAAAACCACGGATGCCGACCCGAGCTGTGCACTTGCCTGCAGGTTCGATCAAGTGGCTTCCCGCCATGCGAATGTTCGGGCCGGACCAATGTGTCAAAACTTTCTTCAATTCTCGGGCGAGACCACGGCTCATTACTGAATAATCGGCACCAGTGTTGAGTAACGCCGTAACATGCACTCCATCAATCGGTACACATAAATCGGAGGTAGTATGCCGGCTGCTGTCGCTATCTGACACAAGCGAAATCTCGTCGGGTCGGCCTGACGATGACGGAGGATCTTCACATTTCCTGACATCAGCGACCCTGGCTCCGAAGGCCGCTGGTATTAGTTTTCCCGGCTAGGGTTGGGAGAGGAGCGGCGTCGGCAAGAGTGGGGACTTTTCACACGGTAGCTCATCGGGAACGTAGACCGACGCTCTTGGTAACCGGAGGTGACGGGATACTGTCGCGCTGCAAGGTCGCTTACAATCTCAGTAGGCCGTTCGGCATTTCGAAGGTAGAGGTCTACCGAGGCGAAATCCCGCATGTTGACGCGGCGGCACGGGCACGCCCGGTGAAGGTGATTGTCTTCCCCGCAAAGAAAGCACAGGGGCCGACGGTCCCGGGGCCGCCATGCTTGACTTTTACGGAGTCGCTGGTAGATTGGAGGAGGGGATTAGTGAGGCTCTATGCGGCTCCATGCGAGGCCCTCCATGCGAGGACCCTGCGGCTCCATTGCTGGAGCTGCGGCGTTGAAACTATTGTCCGGCGGGGGAGCCTTACGTAAGACGGACACGGAGGTGGGCCTCGCGTCGAACGTCTGGTGGGGAACGCGCTGCTGGGGAACGTCAGCAACTTGCTGAGCTGCCATACGCACCTCGTCCTGGACGACTTCAGCCAGTGAAGAAAAAGATGTTGTGTTGCAAGGCATCCGGAGCGCTTGCAGTTCCTCCTGCAAGACAGAACGGATGAGATTGCGTAGTGCGTCCATGTCTCTGCCGACAGTATGACGAAAACGAAACAATCACGCGAAATTACCGCCGGGTTCACCTACTGCACAAAAAGTCATTCAGAAAAGATATTTCTTTGCTTGAAAGAGCAAGAGAAGTCTTTCTGACACAGTTATTGTCCGTTCAAATAAAATATGATTCAACTTGTCATTTTTTCTTTGTGGAGATACAAAAGCCCATCCTTGTCAAACATACGAGTACACTTTTCTTCTTCATTGTTCCACACGAATGGCAATGTGACACCAGAAATGTTTTGTACTTGCCATTTTCCAAGTTGATCCGGTGTTACAGCGTCCTGTTTGTCTTATATAACAGGCTCCACAATAGAGTGGAAGCCTGTACAGAGCACCAGTCTTGCATCCAACAAATGGGTCTCTATGTTTCACCCCACATTCTTGCTTCTTCGATTCTCTTTCCCTTCGAATAGCAGAAACATTCGGATCCTTCAGAACTGGGAGCGTGAAGCGCAGACAATGAACTATTAGAAGTATTAGACCACTGCTGCTTCGTTATCTGAAAGTACCGCTATCATTTTTGGCTGCTTGCTGAGTGAGATTCGGCAAATGATTTTTCTCAGTACTAAATTTTTCGCCGAGGTGACTCAGCGGTCACGGCGTTCGAGTGTTGTACCCACAGGAGCAGAATCAAATACCGGCTGCTGCCACAGTTTTGGATGTAGACAAAAAGTAAGCACTCGTGTGTTGCACGATTTGAGTGCGCTGTAAGAAAGTCCAGGTGGTTGAAATTTTTGTAACCGTCTTTTACAGCGTTCCTCAAACCCAAGTGTCTTTCATAGGTATGAGCCCTCTAAACCTAACCAAAGCAAATTTATTTCTATTTCACGAAACGCACCAGCAGAGTAATAACACAGCAAATCAGACTAAACCTTGCTTACGAAAATGAAAATGCAAAATACCCCCAACCTGCTGATTTTTTGTGTGTCGTGCAGTTAGGCTGCAAATAAAAAACAAAGCTCGTTTAACTCACTGTTGCTTTAAACAATAAAAGTGATTTGCGCTAAGTATTTTAACAGCTCATCTCGCCTGTCATATTTACTTAGCCAAGAGAATGATATAAACTTTCCTAACCTCACAACCTCAGTCTTCCTGGACGCTATTGTTTACCAAGCGATAAGAAATTATGAGGTCTAAAAGTCCTTTCTCGTCTGACATTTAAACGCGCAGCCTCTTTCTTTTGCCGTTGCCAAAACATATTCCATGTCTTTAGTTTAGAAATGATTCACAAAACGTTTTATGTGAATATTTATGCAGTCTGCATGTGCGCAGGTATCGAGCTTCCCTCGCAAGGAAAGTTTAATAAGTTGTGCTATGGAACCACCAAACAATGTCTCTGCTTCAGTTCTCCGCAAACTATCAAGCACCATGACAACGCACATTTCTTCGTTCAGAAGCAAACGTACAGACGTCAGTCATAAACGATTTACGCAAGCAGCACATATTATGCCAAGTATTTAGCCTTCAGGAATGCAACTATTTCAAAACTCTACTTATGTGCTGAATAGGCTCTCAACTGATGGCCAACATAACACTTATTATATATGCTTTTATAACCAAACGCAGCTGTTTCGCAAGGAAGTTTGACGCCATTGCAGTTATATCTTTCGCCATCTGCTGACTGCCTGCTTACATTCATGCTTTATGACGCCAGTCTCTACGTCAATTTCAAATAACAAAACGCAACGTAAGAATAGCATGGGCGGCAAAATCTTCAAAAAGAGACCTAATGTCAAGATACAGTAAGTTTCTTTAGTAAAGACTGCTTCCAAAATCTATCACCAATTCGTGGCGAACTCAGCCTGTTTTCCATCGACGAAGAACCGACAAGAATTTTCTTCAGCCTGAATATTGCAAATCATTAGGAGGCATACATATTTAAATATGGAGCGTAATTTAAGGGTCTGAATAATATTTAATTTTCGTTATAAACGTCTGCCATGAAACATTAAAGCGATGTTTAAGCTTCATGCAAACGTGATATTAAAACATGACATGGTTTTTGTCAGCTTCATCTCCTTGAGCGTATCCTAAAATTACAGAGCCTCGTAAATAACAAGCCTTCAAGTGTCTTTTAGGGGATATGTGGACGAAAATGCACACATATAATATACGCAATATATCTGCTCACATTCTTCGCATGTTATGTTCGTGCATTGGAAATCTGTTTATTAAATATTCGTTTCAAGATGCGAAACGTCGTAACTCATGTTTACGCACAATATTCAGCAGATAAAAACAACATATCTGCCTAAGCTTTAGTCCGTTCGACCTATTCAAAATCGAAACATCACTCCAAATACTAATCAGCAGCCCCAACAGAGACGGCGTGGAGGCTGCGCCGGCATTCCATTTCTTTACACTCCGCTTCAATGAAGTTGCTGTCGAAATAGGGAATGGGATTGCGGGTAACTATTTCAAATAGGCTTTTTCATTTATTTGAAGAAATGTTTTCCTTCTGAGCAGCAATATCAGGATTCAAGAATGAACACTTATTTAAATGCGCAAGATAAAAACTGCGAAGATTTTATGATTCTACGAAATGTTTCATATTATTATCAGAACTAATCAAGATGACAACATCCAGAAGCCAAAAATATCAAACACCCTAAGTATTACAGAAATGTCGATTTTAGAATGGCACGTTACGCTGGAAACCCAGTAGAAAATACTGCTACTGCTCTCGGTAAAACACGTTTGGTCTGAAATTACGGAAAACCTTGTTAGTTGCTCCCTACTCGAAAACTTGTAGTTAACTGTATCTGGTAACTGTCATAAATGCTATTGGTTCTGACGTACTCTAAAGGAGTCGGAAACAAGAAGTTATTGCTTGGTGGGGAATACTCTATACTCCGTTTCATACATCAAGTGCAACACTGCCAAAGCTTGTTTGCGCTCTCCGCATCCGCGATGAAGAATAGTGCCTGCTCTTGGCGAGAGGAAATAATAGTTATTTTGTCTGCAAGCGTAATACATCTTACATTTGCCACCAACTTCATAAACAGCACCGTTTTTAGGGAGAAAGGATAGGATTGAGTGAATTTGTATATTTTTATGTCGTTTTGGTTCGTGTCGCGTTTTCGCTACCCCGCAACCTTGCCAGCTGTACCACTAGATGGCGCTGGCTGTGCCCTCTGCTCTGCGCATCTCTTTGAGAAAATGGTTCTTCGGTACGCATTTTTTCTATAAAATCCGCACTGGGAAGATGTCTAGGCATGCGAAGCAAGTTTTTGTAAACGTGCATGCTCGGAATAGAGCCCATTTTCGCAGGAACCAGTCGGCCACAAAACGAGCGCTTAGTGATACGTCTCCCTTTTTTTTTCTTGCGGACTACTTGCTTTCGCTGCGTTGCACCTGATGTATGAAACGGAGTATAAGAGAGAGGTGCAAACTGCACCGTCCCCCCCTTACTCCTATAGAACATATCAAAATTGCCTCTTACTCCCCCTTAGCCTATAGAACATATCAAAATTGCAGTCAGGAGATAGACCCCGGGTGACTATACCTCGTCTGGGCTCCTAGCCACAAGGGTCTTGCAGAGAACGAGGCAGCCGACGCAAACGCCCGCACACTTTCTCTCTGCGCAGTTTCCTCGGGACTCAAATCGGCTGAGGACATCGATTCCTATGCGGCCTACACATTCAAAGGTATTGTAATTTTCTATCAAACTTCGTATCGCAAATACCCTAAGCACTGCAAAGGGATAGGAAAAGCGAACGAGAGGCTGCTTCTGCGCCTATTCACTAACACGATGCTGTGCCCGGCAGTACTTCAACATTTTGGCTCCCAGTTCAGCAGCCAGTGCCAGTACTGTGGGGAGGTGGCTGACACCTACCACATGGTATGTGTATGGAGGCGAAAAGCATGGCGCCCGTGTGCTGTGCGTTGTCAGTGCACGTTAAAGAACCCCAGGTGGTCGAAATTTCCGGAGTCCTCCACTACGGCGTCTCTCATAGCCTGAGTTGCTTTGGGACGTTAAACCCCACAAACCAAACCAAACCAAACCATGGTATGGGCCTGCCAACAAAACTCATCCCTTCCCCCATCCCTAACCCTTCTCGGGAGGACTGGGAGGCGACCCTGCTCGGCTGCTGCTACCTACAGGCCCAAAGGGCCTTAACGCGGCGTGCGCGGCCGGCGGCAACAGCCAACGTAGTCCCTGACTGAGGTCTCCACCCAGTATTGTAAGGCCGAGGCCCTTACGGCTCCGCGTCAAACAAACCTCCAAACGGTACAATAAATGTTTTCACTACCACCTCGGGCCTCTAGTTTTACTAAACCAGGCACATATTCACTCAGCCATTTTTTTCATTTGCGCTAATGTTTGCGTAGGCTTTTTTTAAACGCAAAAAGCGCTCGGGTAGAAAAGCCACAGTAAAGCCGCGACGGGATAAAGGTAGCCACAAGCTGAGAAGTAGTTCCTTCATACAAAGGCGTTTAAAATACCGTCGCACTTATTGTCATTCAAATCGACTGCTAATTCATAGAGCTATACTATAATTCATAGAGCTAGACTGATAATTCATAGAGCTATATAATTCATAGAGCTATTCATATAGCCCTGAAAAAAGTGAAGACGCCGTGGTATCGTCTCCGCATACGTACAGCTGAATGTCATGTCCCACTTCATGGCAGCACGTTCGTTGCCATATTGCATATTGGGCGAATGCTCTAGGTATGTTATCGTGGGCAGCCACTTTCTACGCGAGCATGGTGCCACGATAGGTTTGCGGAATCGCTTGGTAAAGTTCTGTACTTAGATGATGACAGGAAAGCCTAAGTTCTGTGGGTTTCGACTGCACTGCATAGCTCCCGTGAAGATAGCCCGGACAATAATATAACAGGTTCCCCACGCGCTACTATCCTCGCGAGAGTTACCTGCGACAAGCCACAGCGGGGACTCGGAGTTGTCGAGCCCAATATATCGTCCTCACTTGCTCTGGGCATTTCTCAAGTGCGTGGGCTCGGCTTCATTAACGGCGATGAGACAGAAGTGCTGAATATAAATTTCAGCAATCAGCGTCACTATGCGTTTCGTGGTTTCGCAAAACAGCCATAGCGTGCGTAGACCCCGTTCAGAAAATTACTGATTATTTTCTGCGGGCCAACCGCATTTAAAGCACAAGAAGATGCAGTCAATGGCGTTGACATAAATCCGGATCTTCTGCACGCTCAAAAGGAGGAAGCTGCAGGATCTCTTACTTGAGTTTAGTGTGTTTTTCACGTCGTCCTTTAATGTGCGGCAAGTGCTCTTCACACAAGGTTATTACACATGAAGGCTCTCGACCCATCTACCAGGAGCCCTATCATATCCTCTTGCGCGTGAGATGCTATCCGGAAGCACGTCCGAGAGATGCTCGCTGATGAAGTCATCCAATCATCAAGAAGTCCACGATCGTCTCCTGCCATCCTCATCATGAAAATAACACATCACACCACGCCTCTGCATCGACTATAGAGTGTTGAACAGTGTGACGAGGAAAAGACGCCTACCCATTACCTCACATAGACGAATGCCTGGATCGACTTCGGCATGCTAAGTACTTTTCTTCAGCCGATCTCAGAAGTGGCTATCGGCGAATTGAATTTGATGAGAGGGACCAGGAAAAAACTGCCTTTGTCACAGCGGATCGGCTTTACCAATTTTGTGTCCTCTCCTTCGAGTTGTGCTACACTCCTACAACCTTCTAAAGAAGCACACAAGCCTTGTTTACTTGGATGATGTGGTCGTCTTTTAGGTAACATACACTCAACATCTGCAGATTTTAAGAGCGGTTCTCGAAGCTGTTCGGTCCGCCAACTTCTCCCTCAAATTTAAAATACGCTACCTTTTGTTTCACATGTTTGAAGTTTCTCGCGCACTTCCTTCTAGCCGACTCGGACGCACAGCATTAGCTCCTACTGGTGCAGCGGGCCAGAGCCGCTGCTGAGACCAACGGACTCCTGATCAGAGGACGGCCGACTACTGTTCCACTGCCCCTAACACCGGCCACTACACATAACCCCATTTTTCCCCAATAAAGTTTATCATCAATCAATCAGGCACTTCAAATGTGCTTGTGGCATCTGGGCTGACCCTTAGAAGCTCGCGGCTGTTGCAGACTTCCCAGTTCCCAAAGTCAAGAAAGCCGCCCAGCTATTCCAGCTCAGGCAGCAAAAACCTTCGGCCCAGTGTCCCGTATGAGGCCGGACATAGCCAACACTGTACCAACCCTGGGCTAAAATTTATGCTCCCTTAGTAGGATTCTGCTCCTACTACCATCACTTGAGAGGGGCATGAGAGGGCCGTGAGCCCTCTCATGCCCTTACCTCTGGATGATGCAGAATTTCTGGGGCAGTAAGGACCAGACAGCTTTCAATGATTACGGCGCCGTCTCCATGCTCCTCCAAGGCTCGCACATTTAAACGACAATTTTGACACAGAGGTGCACACAGATGCAAGCAACGTCGGCCTTGGCGCTGTCCTCTTTCAGCGGGAAGACGGTGTCGGCAGGGTAATTGCCTATGCCAGGGCCGCTTTCGCATTCTGAGTCGAATTGCTGTACCCCAGAAAAAGAATGGTTGACGGTAGTTTGGAGCGCAGCTAAACTTCGTCCGTACCTGCATGGAAGGCCATTTTGTCTCGTCGACGATCACCACTCCTTGTGGTGGCTGAAAAATTTAAAGTACTCTTGAGGCCGTGCTCGTTCGGAATTGCGACTGCAAGAATTCCATTCCGCCTTCCCCTAAAAGTCTAGTCAGAAGCACGGGGACGCTGATAGCGTGTAACGTGCGTCATCTCACCTCTCAACGCAAGACACCGCGAATGACGATAGCTTCTTCGTAGGAGTTAGTACGTCCGACCTCATATCCAGACAGACTGCCAATCGCGAGCTGCGACTACTCATCCATCAATTCCTAGAACCGCACTCGCTAATGCCCGGCATTTAAAACGCGGCTTTTCGTTCTTCTGCCTCCGGCCTGGGGCCCTTAATAAAAGAATTCTGCTTCCAGTGAAAGAACTTACTTTCTCGTTGTATCATTTGATTAACTAGATCAGGTCTTTCTTGCTTCTCATGACGAACCGACGTCCGGCCATCCTAATTTCACGCGCACTCTTTCTTTAGGCTGGTAAAATTATTACTGGCCACAGATTGCGTCTAACATCAAGCATTATGTACGAAGATGTAGGAAACTCCAGCGGCTCAGGAAACCTGCGCTTCCACATTATCATGCTTCAGTCTATTGAGTTTTCATAAAAGCATTTGAAACAGGGGGTATAGACCTCCCGGGCCCTTTCCTTTGTCGTCTACCGGTGACAAGTGGATCGTAGTTGCCACGACTACTTGATCCGCTTCGTCGAGACGAAGGCTCTTGCACGAGGTACTGCCACCGAAGTGTCTCAGTTCTTTATGCCCCACGTCGTTTTTCTGGATGGTGCCCGTCCTCCAGCATCACTTATGAGGGAAAGGCTTTTCCCGCTCAGCTGCTACGGAACATCATGGCACTGAGCCATACTAAACATCGGATAACCACCGCATACCACCCACAAACGAATCGCTTAACAGGACACCTAAACAAGACCTTCACAGATATAATCATAATGCATGTAAATGTTGAGCACAAGACGAGTGACAAAATCCTACACAATACCGTTACAATACCATACACCGTTACATACCGTTACATACCATACCATACAATACAATACACAAATCCGTTACAATACCGTAACGCAGGATGCAATCCGCTTAACCCCGTTCCTTCTCGTGTATGGTAGGGTGGTGCGCCATGATGTTATACTACATGCTACCATGCGAATATGGCGACCCCACATCAGATGCTGGACAATTTGACTAACAAGCGAAGCAAGCACATCAGCTAGCCCGCTTTCACGTCAAGGATCAACAAGATACCGGTTACCCACGTTACAACTTTCGCCATATGAACGTACACTAGGAAAAAAATGACCAGGTGTGGGTGCGGACTCCCGTGCGCCACTAGGGCCTGTGTGCCTGTGTAAAAAGCTCATGCGTCTCTTTTTAGGCCGTACAGTCCTCCGCTGTGTCGGCAACAGTACTTACAAAGTTTTGTCTGACGGAACTACAACAATGGGTCATTGGCGTCAGCAGTCCGAAGTGGTGTACGTGGTGAGGCTGAAGCCGTACTTTGCGCGTCACTGAGCATGATCGATGCTGCGTTTACTGTGTATCTCTGCGTCGCTCATCTTGCCCAGACTGTGTAATGCTTCTGTGTGTAGCGATTGTGTGGTTATTTTTCTCGTGTGCTTTTTTATTGTAAATAACTGCCTTGGCATTTAGACGATTCTTAATATTTAGGGGCAACAATGTCACACGCCAGCACCGCACGGCCTCGCACTGGCCCGCAATGACGACGAAGTGGTTGTTGGCACAGGGAGAGGGGTAGGTCATAGACCTGATTTGAAGATTAGTAGAAGGCTACGTCGGTAAGACTGTCCGTCCCTGTGCGTCCACACAACCATCCCCTGCTCGCTCATTTGCGGCTGTTTGGGTAGTGACAATATATAACCTAAGGAAGGGAAGGGGTTCAGAGGGAGACCAACAAAGAATGGCTATCTCTCGAGCCATCGATAGAAACGCTAAGGGAAAGGAGCTTTGACTTGGAAGATGCGCTGTTGGCCAGAGAACTAATAATAATAACTGGTAGTAGAAAAGGAAAGATGCAGTATCTATCGCACGTTTTCTGTTGATACTTAAAAATCGCGCTATAGGAAAAGGAGGAAGGTAGGAATAAAATTAGAGAAAGAGTTGATGTTGTGAAGGCCTATACGGAGTAATTTTACACTCATTTTTCTACTCTTCCAGGGCAAGTGATCCGTAGACCTAACACATCCTAGCTGTTAATACAAGTGTGAAAAATGGTAGCCTAGTTCTGTGGCATCCATCTGTACGTGAGCTTATCAAAGTTTTTGTATTGGTTGTCCTTATTCCTTATGCAAATCCATGTACCAAAATAACAAGCAGAAGATAAAATTTGGCGCAATTATCTGTCTCTGACAAAGCCAAAGAATATAATTTGTCCTTTTTATACGATATCTGGTACATCACATAAGGCAAGCGTAAACCAGGGTGTCAGAGAGTTGGATGGGCGAATGAGATTTCGAAACATACGGGAGGGAAGTGGTTCAAGCTGCCGTAGGACTGAGTAAAATCAAGAAATATGGGAGTCGTATTTTTCCTGAAGTAGGCACAGTTCGACTGATGATGTTGATAATGATGACAACGAACTAATAAAAAGACTTTCCAATTATTTCAAAAAGTATGAGGTAATAATTTGCTCTTTAAAAATTATATTGACTTCCCCTATAAAGGAGTAATGCTGCGGGTTCTGAAAATAATTGATGCCCCCGAATGGCGAGTAATCATTGCGACCTCGACGCGCGACCGGCCCCCATTTATTTCCTGGTGACAATGTATATTACCTTAAAACTGCTAAAACGCGATCGCATTTTTTTTATGTGCGTCTTGCAGAAAATGTATAGACATAAGGAATTATAGCAGTCTATAGTATGCTACGAAGAACTGGCAGCTGCTTGTGTCAAGTTGAGTGCATGTTTATATATGCCATGCTTCGGCATTTTCGGGCATTAAGGAAATATGAGATGACGAAGTAGTGTAAAACAGTGGTCAGTGAAGGAGATGAAATCAATTTAGAAGCGCACGTGCGGCGAGAGTGTTTTTTTTTCACGTGGTTGTTTGAAGTCAGTTTTCCAGCCCACTCGGCAAAATGTAAGAATGCAGGTATAGTAATACGCATGCATTAAAACTTATATCTGCTGGATATAAGTTTCGCTGGAGGCAAAAAGCAAGGTGTCGTATGCTGTGAGATGTCAGTGCGCATTAAAGATCCCCAGGTGGTCGAAATTTCCGGAGTCTTCGACTACGACGCCTCTCACAGCCTGAGTTGCTTTCTGACGTCAAAACCCACAAACCAAACCAAACTTATAAATTCCTTATACTTTCCTTTTTTATGACTTTGTGGCTTTGGTATGCATGCCCTCCTAATAATTCATTTCTATATATTTACATCTCTATATACGATGCAAATATAATTGCTAATATATAATTGAACCTTTTCCAAAATAGCTATATTACAAAAACATGAGCTTTAACTAGCCACGAGTTGTGTTTTTTAGGATTTCATTATATGTCCCACACCATGCATATTTTGTATAAGAGCAATAAAAGCTTATATAAAGTGTAATTCATTATGCATTTGTGCACAATCAATACGGCGTGCTCTGATAAAGTCAGCTTCAAATGTACATATTCTAAAAAAATGTATATGTACGCGCCACCAAACGTAATTTACGAAGCAGCGTCGATAGATGGATTTATTGAAAGGAAAAGGCAGAGAGGTTGGCCCGAATAATTCAAATCTGGCCTGCTACTCTGCACTGGGGAAGGGGAAGGAGAGAAGAAAGAAGGTCATGATGGGTGACGATGTGGGAGAAGGCATATGAAATATATATACAGACACAGCAGCTTGCTTTACAAACGTGAATCAAGTCCGCTGGCGCTCAAATAACGGCAAAGAGCGCGCACTGCCTGGACGCCCTTCCCCTTGTCCTGCCAAGCGCCCAGCAGCAGTTCCTCCGACAGAGGCCTCTTGTCTAAACGCTTCAAGGAAGCAGCTAGCACATTTCTTTCGTTCGCATACTCTGGGCACACCAATAATACATGGTCCACAGTCTCTGGGATGCCACAAGTTAAACATTCCGGTGAGTCCAGCTGTCCAATTAAATGTAAGTATTTGCGCGTGAAAGCCACGTTTAAACGAAGTCGATGTATCAAGCATGTCTGATGACGCGGAATATCACGCGGAACATAAAATTTAAATGTTCGATCAAGCCTTCTTAGACGGATGTGTCGGGCGTCTGGTTGAGCCCAGTAAGCTGCTGTAGCAATATTCATATAACTCTTTAGAAGACACGTCGTATCCGCTCTTGAAAAAGGCACAGCTGTTTGGAAGCCATTGATGAGTGCGCTTTTCGCTTCAACATCGGCCTGCTCATTCCCATGGAGGCCGCAGTGGGCAGGAATCCATTGAAACATTATCGTGTGGCCTTGTAGCTGGGCAGATGTGATGAGATCCATAATGTTTAGTGCCAGGGACTGATAGGCAGTGTGGCGTAAGAAGTTTTCCAAAATTTGTAATGCAGTCTTCGAGTCCGTGAATATACACCATTTTTGAGGTGGTTCCCCACATATATAGCGAATAGATTCTCGAATGGCTACAAGTTCGGCAGCGGTTGATGTAGAGGTATGTCCCAAAAGGAAATGCAGAGTCGTTTTCCGAGCTGGTATGACCACAGCTGCAGCGGATGCCTGTGCTGACACAGATCCATCAGTGTATATGTGAATATAACTGGGATATTCTGACCAGATGTGTGCCAGAGTAAGTTGTTTGAGTCCACTAATTGGTACCATTGATTTCTTTAGTATTCCGGGAACACGAAGGTGCACAAAAGGTTTATCCATCGTCCATGGTGGTTGGGTGGGATGATATGGGAGGGCATATCCTGTCGGTACTTGCGACTGATGGCAGCGGAGTGCAGTTGTAAAACTGCAGTCCGGCCTCTCATCCAGAATCTTGCTGAGTGGGTGAAAACGGTGTCTTGTAAGTGCTCGTAAATATACACGAAGTGGTTCGTGTGACAAGTATATGGACATTGGGCGAGCGTGTGCCTCTTCAATTGTGCCTTTGTTAGAGGTGCATCTGGGCAGTCCAAGGCATATTTTCAGTGCCTGCGCTTGCACGCTCTCTAAAGTCCGCAAGCAGGAAATGCTCATACACGAGAGTACTGGGAGACTGTACCGGATGTAGCCAACAAACAGAGCCTCGTAAAGGCGTATTAAGGAGCGCTCAGTTGGACCCCATTTGATGCCAGCTATGTAACGAAGTACATGGCAAAAATTAATTAGCCTCTTCTTCACCATAGCAATATGTTTCGACCAGGATAGTCGGTGGTCAATAATTACTCCCAAGAATCTGTGCCTGGAGACGTATGGTATTACGACTCCATGAAGGGTAATCGGGTAGCGGCTGACACATTTTCCCGTAAACGCGATCACTGCACACTTTTCTGCCGCTAAAAATAAACCTTGACGCCGTAAGTACATCGATGTTAATGACACAGCTCGTTGCAGTCTCGCACGTAGTTGTGGGCGCGTCGAACCAGAGGCCCAGATGCAGATGTCGTCAGCATATGCACTTATGTGGATGTTAGTTGGCAGTTCACTCACCAGGCCAATTAGCGCAACGTTAAATAAAGTTGGGCTGAGAACTCCTCCCTGTGGAACTCCACGACCGACCTGAAAGTGGGTAGTATCTCCTTCAGGCGTAGTCATGTAAACAGAACGGCCGCTGAGATAGCTTACAATCCACAAGTACAGCCGGCCACCAACTCCCACGTCGTCAAGTCCATCAAGAATAGCTTCATGGAGGACGTTGTCGTAAGCTCCCTTTATATCTAAAAATGCAGCAGCTACTAGTCGACGGTGACGCTTTTCGTGTTCTACTGTCGCCACAAGGTCGATGACGCTGTCAATGGAAGAGCGTCCGCGGCGAAATCCAGTCATCATATTAGGATAAAGATCATTACTCTCTAGATACCACTCAAGTCTTGCCAGCACCATGCGCTCCATAACTTTTCCAACACAGCTTGCTAGGGCAACTGGCCTGTATGAGGTAAGTTCGAGAGGAGGCTTTCCAGGCTTCAAAAGAGCAACCAGGCGGCTAATTTTCCAGTGTTCAGGAACAGTACTAGAAGCCCATATATCATTGAAATAATTAAGTAGTGCAGTTCTACCATCCTTGCCTAGGTTCGATAAGGTTGAATAAGTAATCCCGTCAGGACCAGGTGCAGATGAATGCCGACAAGAAGCAAGAGCGGCGTCTAATTCAGCTATTGTAAAGGGCACGTCGTATTGATCATTCGGCGAAGGTGGTGCAAAAACCTCTGAAATTGGTAACTGTGCCTGGTTTGTGCCCACAACCATTTTACAAAAATCTTCAGCTACGTCAACTTCATTGCGGCGTTGGTAAAGGGCCAGGGCACGAAAAGGGTGCCTTTCTCGCGGAGGTGTGCGCAAGCTTCTCGCAACATGCCAGATACGCGACAGGGGCTTACGGGGATCCAGTGATGAGCAGAACTGTCTCCAACGTTGTCGTCCTAACCTCTCCAGGTGACGCAAAACTTGACGTTTAGCTCGGCGAAAAAGTGCGAGATCTTGCGCGGATTTCGTTCTTCTGTACTTCCTTTCAGCCCGCCGACGGATCGCGCGAAGCCGCTCGAATTCCACGTCGATGCTGGACACTGACACCGGCACACTAACATAGCGAGTGTTCTCACTGAGAGAGGAAGTAATGAGTCCCTCTATTTGAGATGGTGACTGGAGGTCCACGCAGCGTCGAGTATATATAAGCGCACTGCGACTGCGGGTGTTCATAAGGAGATATCTCCTAATCTGCAAAGTCTGATAACTTTCTGATTAACGACGATGAAGAGCGTTACGCTATCAGTACTGATCGTTCTATTTGCAAACGTTGATTTCTTGAGAGCTGACGATGACACACCGAACAGTGTCTACTCAAGCTTTGTTGGCGGTGGCCAAGGTGAAGGGGGGGTGCAATATTTATGTGGTAAGTACATCTAAATTTTCGTTACCGCCGTGGAGAGAATTCATACTCATAATCGTTAGCTTTTAAAATAATACTGCCCTAACATCGCTGGTAAAGGGGCAAGAGGCTTTTGAATAGGCTGACGTGCGCATGGATATGACACCGTTGGGAATAGCTAGCGTGCACTTAGTGAGGAGGCTGCTCGAATCCAAGGTGGGAAAAGTGAATTTCGATTTGTTACTTCACATGACTGGAGGCTTTGCCGTAGTGGGCGTCAGCAGTTGTGTGAAGACCATGAACAAACCGGGCACGCTTGTGCCCATACGCGTTCAAGTAATAGCACGTCTAAAATATCAAGACTCGCTGAGACCAAATTCACATCATTTGAGGTTTTTAAACGATTTGGGTGTACAAAGTGCAGCTCAGATAAATTATCTGGCAAGAGAACCCATGTAGTACGTGCTTTCCTTTCAATTTCGGAATTAAAATATTATCCCTCTTTGCAGGCTACAGATGGTACCTATATTGGTCTTGAGTAAAAAGCTGTCGCCATAATTTAGCTAAATTAGTAAGTTTGGTAGAATATTGTTGTGGATCAATATAAATCTAATAGTGGCTGTATGTCCAGAGTTTAGATACCTCAAACAAGAGGATCTACTCATTATTAGAGAGTGAAATATATCATCTGGTTTTATTCAACTGCTGAACGGCTGGTGTCGACATTTTATTGGGGATGGCTGTCATTACAAACGAGATGCAAGAATATTTTATTTGTCTATTGTTAGAGATTTCACGAAGCTAGGGCATACCTATGGTAATGGAATAATACTTCTTAAGTCTGCTCCAATGCACAGCTAAACGGCCACAGAGGAATCTGTACAACTTTAAGTGAATCATCGTCTGTGTGGAAAGAAAATATTCTCTCCTGGGCACCAATCTCCACGCAAAACCTCTTCCTACTAAGCTAACCAGGAATGATAGCAGATCCAAGTCAGTATATGTGGGTGAACTGTACCCTTACCGAGATAATACTTGACTCATTAAATATGCTACCACAGAAGTCGTGCTGTTGACTCCGTTCCTGACGTAAACATGCAATAAATAAGATGGGTCAGAAGCGCATTCCTTACTTTACATCAAAGATCACTTTCAAATATGTATTAGAAAAGAGTTTTATTACTTAAATTATCCCATCGGCAAATATATCACAAGAATAAGTCTCTTTTAGTCACTGACTGCCAGTAGGGCCTGATTTTAGGCTCATGTTTGATTTCTTTTGGCTGTCTTCGTGGGCGGAAGTTGTTGCAGTAGCGATGTCGGTTGCGGGCTTCACAAATTCCAGGGCAAGGTCACGGGGGGTAATGAGCCAGATAAGCACACATTAGTAGATCAATGCATTTTTTGCGATGTCAGTGCAGGTTAAAGAACCCCAGGTGGTTGAAATTTCCGGAGTCCTCCACTACTGTGTCGCTCATAGCCTAAGTCGCTTTGGGACGGTAAACCCCACAACCGAACCAAAACCAAACCACTTTTTTCCTTTGGATGTGAGACTGCAGCCATGTGTTTGCAGCCAACAGTCGCGATTCACAGTTCGCCATACGAGCCGCCTTATTTAGCGCAAACCTTATTATTTCAACGTAGCTGAGAGGAACAAACCTTTTTGTTCTGTTTCTCGAGGCCGTTGCGGCTTAGGAACCTTGAAGTGTTGGGAGCCGGAACTAAATTAAGTAATTTTTCGAAAGATCTCATGATTTATCAAGGCACCTTTCCGTCATGTACATGCAATGCTGCTTGAGTTTAAATAAAACAGTCACTGATTTCATTGTGCTCGCTGTGAGATTAACTTTGGCGGCATACAGTCAATGCATGCAATCGCTAACAGTGCCTTTGGAGGCTTCCAGTAGGCGCCCACGTGGCTTACCACAACTAGCAGGGTTCGAAGTTATTGCAACACTTGTCAGATTCTGTACGACGGTGACACGTTTCGAATTATTTGTAGCGATGGAAAAGCAGAGATAAATAGCAAAACATTGCGTACATGCTCTGGGGCGGTACTATTCTCTTGATTGCCCTGCAGCCACATTTGGACACGCTTAACATCAGCATCATCTTCATCAGAGTGAGCACACTACTAAAATGGCATAAGCGTTTTCCATACCCTTTCAGTAGCCCATCTTGCGCCAACAGCATCCACATACCGCAAACATTTTTTACTTCACCCACTCCATGAAAGGGCCCTTTAAACGGTTCTTATGGCGATATTCTTGTGTAAATTTCAAAGACATTGTCTTTGTGAGTGCTGGTGCCAAATCTAAAAGCTTTGCGTCGAACCGATAATTTATAAAAAAAAAATTAAAAGTACTCCTTACGACCGCTCGCAAGCGATTAGGGCGACACGCTCCCTCGAGCAAACGTCTCCTATGATGCATAACTCCCCAATGAGGTGATCGGTCTTTGCTCGGAGAGCCCGCTTATTGGACGCTCCCAAGAGACTCCGCAGAACCGGAATGCGGCGGCGCGCCGTCGCGGCTTGTTTCCTTCATGTTTTTTTTTTATTCTTTGCTAGCATGCGTTGCGTTTGTCGGGGGAGAGGGGGAACACTATTTGCAATCGCAGATATTTTTGGCTTTAGGGACTCTAGCTTAACATGTGTGTGTTTCTGAAATGAGGGATTTATACGTATTCCTAGTGTGTTCTATAGTTTTATTAAATAACTTAAATGGGAACTTTACCAGTGTGGTGAAACCTGAAGTTCTCAATTTCCCTTTGAATCCAGTCTGTTGCTCTTAGGGACCATCATTTTCTCGTCCTCTGGGTTGCATGACCTCATGTTCAATTTCATCCTGATTTGGACTAGAATGTCATAAGCTCCGGTTATTTCTCTGACCCACTCTTACCCACTTTGCACGCTTTCGGTCACTTTAATGTTACACATTAACGGGTCCTAGTACAACTTTTAGAGTTGCCTTCATTTGAAATTGAAACCCTTTAAGCCTCCACGTTCCAGTCACATAGATGAGTACCGGTAAAATACAACTGCTCTAAACACTTGCAGCAGAAACGTTTACACGAACAGAAAAATATCAATTTAAATTGTGGACAAAGTAGAGAGCTGCGAAGGAGGAAAAACAGCTCATTTAAAGTTAATAGAGAGAAAGTATGTCGTATGGGTCAGATAGCAAGCGCGAGTTATTTAGAAGTGCAAGATGTCGGGCTAGTTGGTACTGCATAATGAAATAAAACAGCGCAAGGAACGGGACGAAACCCGGAAGAAATGAAACATGGACACATGCGCTGTTTGTTTCCTTCCCTGTTTCGTCCCGTTCCTAGCGCTGTTTTATTTCACTATGCGAGTTATTTACTTTATGGCAGAAATCGTGAAAGAGAATTTCAGATCCACCGTTCACGTATAGCGCAGGCTAGATAAACGATAGTCTTTAAGGGTGACAGATTGACTACAAAGGAAGGCAAGCGTAGTAGGTGACAGCTAGGTGTCGTATAGATGGAGGAGAGTAGGAACATTATATTAAAAGAGCGCTAGAACACGGACAGATAAAACAGACAAACACACAATGCTATCCGTGTTCTAGCACTGTTTTTATATAATGTTCAACCAACTCGCCCATCAAACAACCTTGTTGAGATTAGAAACTTTGCGGGGACGAAATGAATAGAGGTAGCATATGCCCGGAGTCAACCTAACCGCATAGAGATATTTGCGTTAAAGTGGTTGTAGACAAGTTGCCATAACAACGACGACAATGGTCATCATCATCATCATTAGCCTGACTATACCCACCGCAGGGCGAAGGCTTTTCCCATATTTCTCCAGGTAACGACGATGGTGATAATATATAATTTTGTCGTGACGCATACTCCTAAACTGCCACCTGTGATGTGAGAGCACTTGCAGAATGTGCTCTATCACGTCGTGGCACTTGCAGTGTTATGCCCTTTCGTGGCCCGGATCTGTGGCTATTACCTGTCGTAAGCAGGTATCTGCTCATTACTTTCTGCTCCTTCCTACCTGGCGTGAATTACGATCCCTCTCAGGTCATGTTGAACAATAATTTAGTTTTTTTTTGTGTAATATATATTCTGTTTTTCCCTGCGTAGGTCATGATTTATCTTTCGTAGTTTTTTCTTCAGTTACTTAGCAAGGTAATATCTGCAGCGTTTTGCAGATTACTGAGGTATTTTTTATAGCTTATTTCGAGCTGGTCTCAATGCAGGTGTCTCAAAATTTTAATCAAGCATGGGGTAAACAGTACTCAAGTTATGTTTAACATATGTCTCCTCAGCACTCTGATTTAGCAATGTCTGCATGACTGCGGGGGTTTTTTTAGGTAACATGTCTTCTTGTTATCTCTGAAAGTTAGATATACAGGTGAGCTGTATGGCTAATATTTTTAATGCGATAGTGGTAAGGTCCGTTCACCGAAAATCCGGCGTCAGCGTTGTGAGCGAAAATTCAGAAGCATGCTGCTGGCAGGCAGTAGCTGGCAGGTAATTTGAGTGGGCACAGTATGAACTAGGGTTGCCTGACGTTACGTTTGGCAGGAGCTACCAACTCGGGCCTCTCCATTCATACCGGATGATGATATCAGAATCAGCCTAACAGAACCATTGAATTCAGGTTATCTTTGCGCTACACAGGCATCTTTATAGGTCTCAGTTAAAGCGGGACCTTATATGTGAGATCATAGCCTATGCTATTGCGTCATACCAATAAGGGTAGAGCTTAACTCTTTCCCATAATTTTATTCTGTCAACTGCTCCATATTGTGAACATGAATGTCCACCTGATCCTAGAGTTGAATGGTGTCTAAAGATTTCACGATTCTATAAGTGGCTACCTTTGCAAATTCCTTGTGCATGGAAGTAAGAAGATGGCCAGTCCTTCACGCAATCTTTACTAAGAATTAAGATAATGTTTGCGTTCTTTTAAGAGTCTGGTATATTAGAAATCATTCTGCATTGGACAAACACGGAGACCAATGTTTCTAGCATGACCGCTCCTTCGATATTGAAAAAACAAATTTTCAGCCCTTATAATTGCTCATAAATTGTTCTTTACATATTTCTGTTTTCTCGGCGCAACACCTTTTTACTTTGCACTACCGCTCCTCTCACTATTATCCAGATTGCTTCGGCGAATCTTTATACCAATGTGGAACTCTTCGTCTATTTTCACTACTTGATCTATATTGGAAATGAGATTGCCCGCCTTCTTCTTTGGCGCATACACGACATTTTGCGTATTGCTTGTTTCCTCATGGCTGCTTTTAGGCTGCCGCTGTTCTTTAGAACATAGTGAATTCTCTTCCTATAGTGCTTCCTCATTCCGCAGACTTTGTACTTATTAACAATAATATTTCTGCCACTTATATGCAGTCAGTTTAGCTGAATGCTCTCATGCTTTCGGGTATATAATTCAAACCTTAGAACCTTTATTAGCCCCTTGTCCAGCTGTCCCGCTTCGTATATAAACTGCGCACATATATCCCTGCAAATATTATTCGTTTCTTCTGCATTCAGGTCATTTTTCGCGTTTAATTCTCAATATCTATTGTGCCACAATGTCTTGAATTCCTCTACTTTCCCCATTTACCGTTACTCATGTATGGTACTGGTCGGAGCATACGCAAACGGAGCACTCAATTTGCTTCTAAAATATGTCGACCATGACATAATTGAAACTAGCAGTGGTCATATGTGCGAACAGGTAGCAGAGTTTAGTGGATTTTACATTGAAAGATATTATTTTCTTACCTCTATAGCAGAAGGCGTGATTTTATTTTTAAATAAAAAGCGCGCTCCGTTTACTTAAGTACGCTCCTATACGTGCTATCTACGGCTAGGTGTCGTGGTCGGGTGCAAAAGAAAATATACAAAGATGTCTTCACTGCTAAATAACAAAGATTACAAAAGCAGACAGGATATATCGCTTCGTTCGTTCTTTAGTTCGTTCGTTCGTTCGTTCGTTCGTTCGTTCGTTCGTTCGTTCAGGTGTTCTGTAGTCGACCTCTTTCAGGCCGGACACCATCACAGCCATGGAGAAAGTGACACACTCTGAGTGAGCTGGCGCCCTAATCTGGTGGCATACAGGCTGCCGGAACATAGAACGGTGTAGTGATTTTGCCGCAGTTATGTCATTGTCTCTCCATTGAAATATATTTATATTTAGAAATATATAAATATAAATATATTTGCGTCACAGAATAAATTCAGCTTTTACTCTGGCACGTAATTGCTAGATTGTGCACATCGCGTCGCTATTCGCATTTGAGCTGGCCATGTACAGTAATTAACGCACAACAAGACCACATTGATCGGCGTTGTGATATTTTCTAGCCAGTTCAATTGCAGTCATTGTCGTTTTATGGTTGACTGCGAGTAATACATAGTAGTACCTGAGAAAGTTAAGATACATTCCCCTAGCGCAAAACGAAAAATAAAGCTATCGTGGAAGTCCGAAGAACTAATAATAATTTCCTAACAATGATTACTTTTTATTGGTTTCTGTCTGTGGCAGTGCTGTTTTGATAGTTGCTTCCCCATTTATTAGCAGATGTGATATGACATGTCTGTGATGCGAGTCATATGACTGTACTAACTTCACCCATCTCTCTCTCAAAACTTTTATATCCATTCACCCCTTTCCCCCAGTGCAGTGTAGCAAACCGGTTTCTTTTACGGGTTAACCTCCCTGCCTTTCCTCCTCATCTTCCTCCTACTCCGCTTCCTCAAAGACCAAGGAGTGCAGACTTGACCAATGTACAAGCATAAACAAAATGCAATTTTCTCTAAAAGAAAAACTAACGCACGAAAACAAACTGGAACATCTCGGCTTCTGTGCATAAAACCCCTCAAAAACATTAGCATTTGTTCAACTCAGATGAACATAGTTATCCAGAGCGTTAGCTCGAATAAGTAAAGTTTGAAACATTCGTTGGCCTCGATTAAAATGTATTGCACATCTATGATACCGCGAGACCAGCGAACGCCGTCGGCTCCACGTGCCGCACATGGAGCGGCGTGGCCTGGCGAGTCAAGTCATATAACATCATGAAAACACATTCCCTGCCCACCCGCGAGGGGAGCTATCGCTGAAGCTCCGTACATCGCACCTATAGTGACACGAGCGGGGCCTTACGTGGTATGATCTAACATACCCACCGCCACCCAATCTAGAAACGAGCACCTGGAGCGGGAGCGGTGAGTGGAGTTAATGACATCACGAAGACACATCGGCTGCGCAACCACCTGCCAAGCGGCCACACAACGCTTCTAAAGAGGGAATATGCGGCATGTCAAGTGTTATGATGTCATGAACATACCTCCGCTGCGGCGCTTGAAGGTTGAAATGTTCAGCACCATCTCACCTTGATGTTTGGCACAGAAGTAGAGCTTCCGCACTGAAAATATATTCGCGATGCCTACCCATGCTGAATGTTTATATCAATCTGTCGCTTTCTTTTAAGAGACAACTAGTATTTATAGCAGTGGAAATTCAAATGCAAAGGAGTTTCGAAATATATTTGCAATCCCCACCAATGCAGAACGATTCCACCTTTGTGTGGTTTTCTCTGAAAAGACTACTAGTATTTATAGCAGTCGAAATTCACCCGCGTAGGAGTTTGGGAACTGCACACAATATGCTAGAATGTTATTGGCTTTGACACTTTACGATTAGTGGCCCTGGGTCTTCTCCTTCTAACAGGCCAAGACCAAGAGCATCAAAAAGAGCTTCTGGACTGCATGCTCCTGAAAGTTGATGAAGAGGTATGTATAGAGTCAGGAGCATTTTTGTGCGCAATTTTGTTGGCGAATAACTGTTAAAAAATCATTAAGCGATTGCTTCGGTTAAGATTTTTAAGGAATTGTCATTACGTTTGCAACCGGTAAAGCGTATCTGCTAAATCGAAAGTGCGGACGAACACCATTTGTAAAATTTGTTGAGAAATAACGAAGTAAACGATTTATTTACAAAATATGTTGCACTGGTTCCTAAGACAACCAGCTCATTCAGAACGATGATTTATTGTAATAATTCATACTTCAATATACAATTTTCAATACTCAGATATAAACATATCGATCTGTTCTTAGAGCACTTGATCTTGCCAATATTTCTCCAACATATTCCCATGAGACTAAAGATTTTCAATTAAGGTATTTATTTTCCATTAGGGTATTTCACACTCCAGCACGATATGCTGCAGAAGAAGAATATACCGGAGCCTAATAATAGCCACTCTAAAAACAGCAATGTCTGTCATTAAAACTTGTTTCTTTTGCTGAAAACAAGTGAAGAAAATGTAAATTGTCTCATAGGGTAGAACTTCAAACAAACGAACCGAAAAAGTGAATCTATATTCCGCACTAAAGAAATGTGTTTAACATCAGTCTTACTATATTAGAGTTAGGTTGAGGTTTCATCCAAAGTTACCATAACAAGAAAACCCTACAACGTCTCTTGAGAAACTTAGGCTCTTTAAAACAATCAATTGCTTTTTGGAATGTTCTAATTAAAATGGATACTGGACTTTCCTATCGAATTCGAACAATGTGCAGAATACACAAAAACATTCAATTTTTCGAAAACGTGCTTGTTAATAATTCTGAAATTTATAAAACTATACTGAGCAAATTTTCAGGCTATCCGCTACGGTTTACCATTGTTCCCGAAGGACCAATAAAATTATATATTTTCAATGAACCCTTGAGGTTGCAGCAAGATTTGTGTATTTTGCAAGGCAAACGAAAGTAAAGCAGATATGAAATTGGGCTGTTGATTCTAAAACAACAATACAGTATCGGACAAGAGACGGAATGTGAGTTAAAAACGTACTAGTTAAATTGAAGGGTGGAATATGGATATTGCTTAGTGCAAACAAGCAGGGTGGAATATGAATATTGCATAGTCGCCCTGATGGCGACTATGCAAGACTGAATGAACCATGAAAGTTTTAACTGTCACACTTATTTGGCAGACGAAATTCAATGGTAACGTAAAATGTCCTCTTCGCTTTCTGATATTAAATAAAACCTACACATACATCCGGATGATAAAAATGGCTGACGTTTAACAATACTCAAGAGCTGTTATGACGATAAAGTAGTCAAAACGTTCTTGTTTTGAACCAGAACACCCTGGCAAGAAGTCGACCGGTTCGAATCTGTTCCACTCCGATGGTATATTCATAGCACATGCTACACTGTGCTAGTCAGAGCTGAGTTTCGCATGGTAAGCCGGAGCCAGAACGGCGTATACGCCTGTACCCTGGTAACCAGCTGTCCCGCTTCGAGGGTGCTCTACGGGTGAAGCAGTTGATGCTGAGCGCGTGTACAGCGCGCGGCTACTTCACCGGCTTCGAGAAGCTGCTTCGGATGACCCCGAAATATTTGCTTGGCGTGAGGAGGGCCGCGATAGTAATCAACCTCGAAGGCATGAGCGCATGTCGACGATAACTTAACAGGGACAGAACGTCCCAGCAAGCGGCAACGTCAAGACGCGAAACGACAAATACGTCGAGCCGATGCAGAAGCTGTACGGGAACAAGAACGCCGGAAAAAACCACGAGCCACAATGACGCGCCGGATGATCGAACGCACCATTCGGCTGGCGGCCAGCACATCGACAACGAGAAAGTTAAAATCTGACTTTGTAAATTACGAGTTTGGCTCCGGGTGCTTGTCACGAATTTGACGCACATTTTCGTTCTCAGCGCGGCGCGAACTTAGTGCTCGCGGAGTCTGCGTAGAACGTTGAAGAACATTAAAGTAATGTCTCCTTTTCCGCGCGTGAAGAGCGCGTAGCCTTGCGCGCATCGGCGTCACCCCATCCTGATCACACGGTGGCGACACTGCCTCACGCAGTAAACAAGCAAGTAGTCGGCTCCGGAAAGATCCATGAAGCTGATCAATGACGACACGCAGCTCCGCGAGAAAGAAGAGGACTTTCGTACATATATTTATTTTGTCGAGGGTACCAAAAAGTAATAGCAAATATATGCCTCCGCCCATGGCACTGGGTAAAACGGGCCTAAACCAATAGCAAGAAAAAAAAGGATTGTAAGGATTGCTGCAATAAAAGAAATCCGCATTGAAGAAGAATAAAAAAAGAATAAAAAAGAGGAAAAGGGACGGAAGAAAAAAAATTAAATAAGTTCTACTATCCATCCCAACCACCGCGAAGAGAACGGGCGAACTCATTGCGGACTTATTTTTTTTTTTTTGTTTTTGTGATTATTTTCATTACGAATTGGTGTCGTCTGCTTTACAAGATTCGTGATGCTAACATTTTCTTTATTCGGTTGTCTTCCTAGTCGGAGAGAGGGGCGGGTGAAGGGGCCGGGCTTGCGTCGCGTGGAGAAGGCTGGAAGTCCCAGGCTTGAAATGGTTCGGATATTGATTCCTTAGGGTGGTGGTTGGTCAGCTGTTGGCTTGGGAATCTGTGAATACTTCACGAGAGTTAAAATCCCCCCAGCCCCTTAGTTTTGTTTTCGGTTGAGAGTGCTTTCCATCTTCTTTCCCCCTACACCTCCCGCCCCCATCCCCCCCTCCCACCACCCCATTGATAGTATATTTCCAGTTAGTGAGTGGCGCTTCGTTTTTTAGTCTATGATTGATTAGCGATTTTGTGCCCCGGGGTTTGCCAGCGCTCAACGATATCACCAAAATGCAGCTTTCGCTACGTAAATCCTGCCCTGGCTGAACTAAGCCAAAGCCAATGTTTTTTTGCAGCGTGGAGTGCCTCTTATGGTGTATTGGGGTCTACGGCAACAAAAAGTTTGAAAAAAAAAAAAAATTCGAAGCAAGAGGCAGAAAACTGTAGAAAAATAAATCGCTCGTTCGACTTAGTGTGGCAGGCGCTTCGCAACAGACACACCTCCGCCTTGCTCCGCAGGCCGGAAGGCAGTGGAGAAAAGTGTAGAGTACTTTTTCATTCGACCAGTGTCCTCTCAAAACCACAGAAGGATATAAAAGAGTGCTTCAGGAGAGTGGCGCCACCGTAGGTGCTGCCGGCTGCGCGGCCATTTACATTGTCGCTAGCATTCAAACGTGGTGGTCGAAGGGCGAAATTGCGATCGGCTTCCTTTCTCGAGAGCCAAGAATACTTGACAACCTTATCGTTTTGACCTATAGCCACGGGGTATCCCTCTAATTCTCCCTACTCATTCCGGCAAGCAGAAAGCATCAGACCCCACTTTCGTATCCTCAAGGCTGCACGTTCAAGGAGAGCCATATTTGAACTGGGCCATCAGCGGTGATTGCGGGTCACTCGTATAAGGCAACTCAACGAATACACCCTTTCTCCTCATCATACAGCCCAAGAGAAACTGTGGATTGTCTTTCTAAATGACCCCATATACGCGTACCTTCGCCGAGAAGACGTCGAATGATAGCTTATAGAGCCACTCGGAGGTTCGCAGTTTGATGCTTGCGCAATAGCCGAGTCGCCGCTATAGTGTTGTCTAAATGAAAAAAAAAAAGAAGACACGCAAGGTTATCGTTCTTCTGAAACCTCGTTTCGAACGGACCATTGTTTCAGCAGCTGTGCTACCGCGTTTCGGAGCGCGACGTCTTGCTGGTCACCTGCATCCTATAGCCACCAGGGGTCAGTCGGACAGCAGGGACGCGACAACTGGCTTGGGGGCCCGAGTGTGCTCCAGTGAACCGCATGGTTTTGAACCCGTCGGTCGACCCCTGGCCTCCAGCCGCTTTGGTAATCACACTGCGGCTGGAGGCGCCTACAAATTTGCGGAGGACGCTGCGCCGTTGTGGCAAACAACAAGTAGTCAGTCCGCAATGTTTCGACGATCGAGACTGTGCTCTACCAATATTTGTAAACCTAGAAGCCCTACAGGAGGCCCATATGTCAGCATATATTGCTATTCGAACCCCTAGGTAAGTGATCCTTCAAAAATAAATCAAGACTCCCTATCTGCTTGCCTTGCAGGTAAAGATGGCTCTTAAAATTATTAGCAAGGATGTGTCCGCACTGAGCACAGATATTTGCGGCGCTGAGGGACCTGAGGTGAGTCATACTCTTGGTGGGGGTTGAGGGTAAACAAATTGTGTATAACTTTCAAAAGAATATCTCAATGTTCTTCGATAACGAATCTGCTCATTGTGTGCTTTCCTTGTAAACGAGAATACGCAAACCAAGATAAAAATAGCAAGTAGTGCTCTCGACGATTAGTGATATTAACAGAGAAGCTTTAAAGACTCCTTCGTCTCCTCTGATTGGTTTTCTTATTGTGTGACTTGAAGAGACGGGAGCACATTGCCGAATAATCAGGAGCTGCCTTCTCGTGCCTGCCTTCTCAGATGGAGGGTGAGATGAGAAAATAATTTAAGAGCGTTGTATAGCGAGGCATAGGCCCTATTCCGAGCAGCAGTATCCTTAGATCATGCAGGCCTGTCCACGCGACTTGCTAAAAATTATGCTTTGTATCAACGTCTTATGGCCTTCCACATAATCTTGTGACTTACGAATATATGCTTATGAGTACGGTTGAGATAATAAAGACATGATTAGTTCATCAGTAAGCACATTAAATGTAAAAAAGAGTATTCTTTGAGGAATACGTGAACTTGAGCAAAGGGCCATTAATGCAATAGAAAAAATGCAGGACTTTTTCTGTATAAAGCGGTCCTTGGGCGTCTTTTTCTTCTACTTATTTATGAATTATCAGTGCGGTTACCTCGTTCTTTCGCTTTGAAAGACAAAAATATCTCTAAGCTTTCCTTTGTACCAGCTACTGTTGGCTCCACTTTAACCATTAAATGGTATTAGTTATTAAGTAAATAGCCAATGTACACATAAGCGAACGAGGTTCGAGAAGGATAGTAACAAACATATGCCATTAACGATATCGCCTCATACCCTTTAAGGCAGAGCTAGAGCTACTGCAGATGTTTTCTTAGAAGGTGTCAATTATTGCGTCGCACAAGAACATTGCGATAAAAACTATGGGTTAGCCTTAACGCTCAAATGTCCGCGATGCAAGATTTTACGTGACAGCGAATACAGCTTGTTCAGTCGAAATAATGCAGCCGTTATGTATAACTCAAATTGATTGGTTTAGTTTATAGAGTTAACGTCCGAAAACGTCTCAGGCTATTAGAGACGCGGTAGTGAGGGTTCCGGAGACTTCGACTACCTGGAGTTCTTTTACCTGCACTGACATCGCAGTGCGCACGAAAGCCTCGCTTTTCAACTCCATCAAAAACCAGCCGCCGGCGGTCGAATTCGTCGCATAATTTCTAATGAGTTAATTTGTAACTAAATTTTTCACTCATTCTCATTCGGATGCAGTTAGCTATGACATCATGTTAAAGAACACTGACATAAGTATAAAGTCACGCTTTACTCAAGCCGTATGAACGTGCCTATGTTGCCTGTATAATCAGAGTGTCTGGCTCATTACGAGGACCCTGTGACCTGAAAGGAATTCGCCGAGTTGAGGGACTGCATATTAAGCCATATCGTGTAGTTCGGTGGCAATGCACTAAACGCAGATGAATCACTGCCTGCTCATACCAGACGCATGCCCTTGGCTTTTAGCTCCAAACGCACAGCTCGAATTCTCTGGAAAGAGCTGCATTTACTGCATTCGCTCATCAGAAGTGTAACTACACCAGTTTTAGGGAAGAAGAGAGACTTGGGCTTTCGGGTGTATGATATGGGTGCAAATAGCACTGACACAGTAAGAAGCAATGAACACTACACAGGCGCTCATTAACATTTGCCGTCGATTTCACAAATACTAAAATATGAGTCGCAACCTCGCAACAAAGAGACATAAGCGCTATCACATTGCCGCACAAAAAGATGGCCGAGATAAAAGGCATATGCTCAACTCCGCAGAAATGAGACAATAGGTGAACAGACAGAAAATGGTAAATGGATGATTAAAATATAGCTTCGTTCTCTGTCAGCGCTGATTGCATCACGATCAGACCGCTAGATTTAAATGCAATATGTAAGAGGCCTTCGAATTATGCTATTTCCATAGTGCGAAAGTGTCTAATACAGCCCCTGTTCAACACATAGTCCATCGTTGGTGCTTTCGGCGCCGGCGCCGGCAGCGAACAACCCCAGGCATGCCTCTTGCAGGTTGTAGCCAGCAGATACCATGGGCGCAAGCTGATTAGTCGGCAGATTGTCTACTGTCAAAACACCACAAGACAAATAGGTGCTGCCCAATCCAGTAGCTGTTTGAGAGGCAAAAGTGTGGTGGATTGAAACCCTATGGAGCACTCGAATTCGAAGTGAAACAGGCTGCCCCTAACTACCCATGCAGTTTTGTGCAGACTGATTAAAATTGTAGTGATTAAAAAGTTTAGGTGCTACTTAGATATCGGGTGATTTTATGCTGGCTAGTACCCGTGATGTAAGAGACCTACAAAAAAGAAATAATTAGGGTTAGGGTTGTAGCAATGCGCATGCACGCAAACAAAGGAGCGCAAGGTGAGCCGCAAAAGACAGCCGTTAACACAGCCACGTTGTACCCTTAAATGCTGTGATTAATCAATAAGGTATTAGAAAACAATAACATACCACTTCTTTTAGAACACAGCAAAAAATGCTGTATAACTGAATTTTAAATGGCAAGTTAATTATGAAAGTATTCATTTGTATGTTATATTGTTCCACTCCAACAGTCAAGAAACCTTCACAACTCCCCAAGTACTGCTTTTAGTGTCTTGATAACGACGCTTCTGCCATATGCAAGACGTCTTGCCTTGGCTTTTAGAGGTTATTTAACTGCCCGCTCTGAGGCCTGTACAGACTTTGAAAATAATATTTTGCTACACATCGGCAAAATTACACTATATCTTAAATAATTCATTTTTTCCCCAGTTGCCGGAGTTAAACTTGAAATCTTAGAAACGCATAAACATTCTCTATTTAGCGGAGACAAAAATTTGTTCCCTGGTGTTTTGGATCCTCACCTATTTCTGGCTTGATCGCTGAGTTGAGAAAGTTCATGTTAAATCATCACTGTGACTATATTTTACTGATTCTTGTGTAAGGCTGCAGGCAGAACGAGAGGAAGGAGATGCTTTACACGGTATGAAGGAGCACTGAACAAGGGTAAACGGGGTATGCCTCAGTTCGCAGGTAGAGCCAACGTTTCGACGAGTGGACTTGTTTTTTGTCTGGGAAAATCGGTCATCACTGGCAGGGGTTTAAATACGCTTTTGCTTCCGAAGAAGAAAAGCTGGAGATGGGGAAAGTGGGTGAGAATAAAGCAGGTGTGAATGAGTGGAGAGGGGAGGATGAGTGAGAAGAAAGGTCATGGAGTAAAAACGAATCTTCAGTATGTATTTCTCAGCCTGGAACCAGGGATCCTGTGGCCTGCAAAAGAAATAAAAACGGCAGTACCATGGAAAACTACAGTACCGGGTAGATGATTAGTCACCTCTTAAGCAGGCTTGGTTCAGATACACCTTACAAAGGGACAGGTTTTCCTTTCTACGGTGTATCTGCACCAGACCCGCTTAAGTGGTTACAAATAATCTACCCGCAATTGTAGTTTTTCCTGGAACTGCCGCTTTCACTTCTTTTGTAGGTAACAGGATCCCTGGTTCCAGTCTGAGAAATGCATACTGAAGATTTTTTTGTTTTTTTTGGGGGGGGGTCACTCCCTGACTCCATGACCTACTGTCTTCTCACCCATCCTCCCCTCTCCCCTCCTTCACAGCTGCTTCTTCTCACACACTTTCCCCTCCCCAGCTTTTCTTCTTCGGAAGCAAAAACGTATTTAAACCCTGCCAGGGATAATCGCTTTGCCCAGACGAAGACAAGTACACTTGTAGAAACGTTGGCTCGGCCTGCGAACTGAGGCGTACCCCATTTAACCGTGTTCAGTGCTCCTTCATATTGTGTAAGGCTGATAATACATAAAAAGAAAGCAATGACGTATTGAAAGAAAAAATGCAAATCACCGGCGACTCAGCAGATCGCTAGCGCATATAACGCTTTTTATGCTCCAGCAAGGAGGAGGAGGATAAAAGGAGGGCGGAACAAGGGATATTCCCGCAAAAATTACGAATGATTTGCGTCCCTGAAAAAATATAAAGCGCAGTTGGGGCCAGCGTCAGCATGAGGCTGGAGAGTAGATTGCAAGTCTTGGAAAACCCAGTAAGATAACCCGCAAAGTGAGGACAATAGTAAAGATTTCACGTAGCTGCGATGAATGAACGGATCAAAGCCCAAGTGGAAAGCTCTGAATTACCTAAACACAAACATCTTAATGTCAGAGTTCTGCGAGAAAATAAAGCTTTCTCCGAGGCCGCTAAATTATGAAATTTTCTCGGACCCCGACACAAATCACACTGACCGTGTATATTAGCGTTTTTTTTTCAAACTATATTGCCAGCCTATTTCTTGAATATGTTTCCCAAAGAGCCGGCAATATTTTCCAACCTCTTTGGTACAAATGCGCGCGATTAAATGCGCTGCAGAGAAATCTTTTCCCTTCTCAAGTGGAACATGTCGCCAAGCACGCGCACTGGTCGGGACAGGCGAAAAATTTAGAAAATAACAGAAGCAAATAAAAGTTTCGCTAAAGCATTCCAAGGTAATACAGTCACACTGTGCCTGGAATAGCCTTATTGCGGAGTGAAAAGAAGACTTTGTTATGCAGTTAAAGTACGTTGCCTGCAAATGTTAGGGCAATTCAATAAATAATAATAACTTCATAAACATTTACATCATAGCATCACCACACTCAGAGAACGGTGCGTAACAGGTTTTAGAGACTTTTACCACACGAGTTTAGATTCCTGGACATTATGCCTGCCAGATGCGATGAAGTGAAACACCCCTCTTACCTTGTGATGGAACGAAAAGAGTCCTTCCCCGCGATGTGTGACACTGCCAGCCTATTAATTATGTTGCCCATCGCAGCAGTTATATAGCAAGACCTGGGGTGCTGGCATGAGCAGTAGATTCCTTATTGATGGTGACGTTGAACCCAACCCTGGGCCCATGAATAAAGCGTTGCTCTTGCGGTCCAACGTATGGAAACTAGCCATACTACCATCTTGGAATCTTTGAATAAGGTCCTTAACATTCACATCAGCCTGAAGAATGACTTGGATGCACTAACAAAGCGTGTGGTTGAATTGGAATTCAAAATCGAATTGGCACCATCTGCACAGTCCTCATTAGCCCCTAACCTAGAATTATCTAGAATGAAAGACAAAATTGATGACTTGGAAAATCGATCTAGGCGGTCAAATGTTCTTTTTTACGGAATCAAAGATACAGACGATGAAACGTGGGCTACTTCGGAGCAAATTATAAGTGAATTTTGTTCGGTTAAGCTTGGTGTGGTGCCAACTTCGATAGTGAGAGCACATCGTTTGGGTCGTTTTTCGACACAAAAGACGCGACCTATCATCGCTAACTTCTATAATGATAAAGACGTAGATTTGGTGCTGAGCAACGGCTCCAAGCTGAAGGACACAGACTACAGCATCTCTCGTGATTACTCTGAGGCCGTCCGACAAAAGCGCCGTAATCTCTGGCAGTACGCGAAATCTGTAAAAAAGGAAGGTGACCGCATTCGTCTCGATTTTAATAAGCTGCATATTAATAATGACGTCTATGTGGGGGACACTCAGGCTGCCCGCGTAGTCTGCGTTTTTCTCCATCCCACAGAAGAGTGACTTTTTTCTTTTATCCCAGATAAAGCACCAGCTTCCCATTCTTCAGAAAGATCATCATGTAATACCAATAAACCATTGCTTTTCTTTACACTAACATCAGAAGTGTTGTATCAAGGGTTTTTGAAATATCTTCGCTGATCGACTCATGCTCCGCCTTAGTAATAGCACTAACTGAAACATGGTTCACTGACTTAGTTCCTGATAACACCATTTTTGTCACCGAAACAAGTTTTAGTATTTTTCGAAATGACAGACAAAATCGTAGATGAGGTGGTGTACTCTTGGCGGTAAAATACGATTTGTTAGCTGTACCTGTTATGGTTAGTTCTTTTCTTGAATGTGTATGGGTTTCTTTAAAGTGCTTTCCAATTGATGTAATCATTGGTGTTATCTACCGTCCTCCTAACATGACTGTTTGCTTTTCTGCTGAATTTAATCGAATCCTGTGTGAAATTTGTACGCGTTTCCCTAACTCTACACTGCTCATATTTGGAGACTTCAACTTCCCTAGCATAAACTTGTTTACACAATCCGTCACAGCGAGTGAAACGGAAGCTCATATGTTTCTTCAATCATGTCTTGATTTTTCGCTGTCGCAACTTATCACCAATCCCACACGTCGCACATCGAGCACCGCGAACATCCTTGATTTATTACTAACAAATAATCCTGATATTTGTTCAGAGATAATTCATTTAGACGGCATTTCTGATCGCGACGTAATAACAGGACGCATTACCGGTTCTTTTAACGAAAAGAAAACTACTGTTAAACTAATCAGATGTTACAATAGAGCTAATTATGAAAGAAATAACACTGAATTAGATTATTTCGCTGTCCAGTTCAAAAATCAATATTTTTTACGCACTGTTGAGCAAAATTGGGATTTATTCAAAACTACCCTTACTAACCTTATCGACAACTTTGTGCCTCTTACGTCCATTAGATGTAGCAGCAATACACCATGGTTTAATCACAAGCTGCGGCGTATGAATAACAAAAAAAAAACGACTTTATCGGAAGGCCAAAAAAAGATGGTAGTTTAGGCACGTGGGAAAGGTATAAGAAAGGCAACAGAGAATACCAGTTATTATTAAAATACACTCGATGTCATTTTTTCAATCATGACTTATCCTCTCTGTTAACCAACAACCCTCGTAAATTTTGGCGCATCATAAATCCTAGCCTTCACTCTGACATTTTGCTTTCCGACAGTAACGGCGTCATAATCAATGAATCCGATTGTGCTCAGGTTCTTAACGTTACCTTCTCATCGGTTTTTACCAACGAAGACATTAGCTCATCTCCTATCGTAATTACATTTCATGACATCTGCATGCCTGGCATAGTTATTAACGAAGCAGGTATTTCAGTTTTATTAAACAATCTCAAAACTACTAGTAGCTCGGATCACTTTGGCTTTAACAATAAGATACTAAAAAATACATCCAGAAGCATCTCCGCTATCTTGTCCTGTTTATTCTCGCAGTCGTTACCGAACGGACTAATTCCTAATGACTGGCGTGTAGCAAAGGTAATACCTATATTCAAATCAGGTGATCGTTCCTCCCCACTTAACTATCGACCCATCTCGTTGACCAGCAATTTTTGCAAACTTCGAGCATATCATTCATAGCCAAGTCATTAATTACCTCGAAGATCATAACATTATTTTCAAATATCAGCACGGTTTTCGCAAGGGTTTTTCATGTGATACTCAACTAGCTGGCTTTGTTAATGACTTACAATCATCACTTAACGCAGGCTTTCAGGTCGACGCAGTTTTTCTGGATTTTTCAAAAGCATTCGATCGGGTCCCTCATCACAGACTTTTACTCAAAACTAGCACAGCTTAACATCCACCCTAATGTGCTCGCCTGGATTAAGGACTTTCTTTATTCGAGGTCTCAGTATACCTCAGTTAATAATTCTAACTCTTCTTCGACTTATGTGGCATCTGGTGTACCCCAAGGAAGCGTGCTTGGTCCTTTGCTTTTTCTAATCTATATTAATGATTTACCTGCCTGTGTAACATCTAGAGTTCGTCTTTTCGCAGATGACTGCGTAATTTACCGTAACATTATTAATGACAGTGACCGCCAATTCCTACAATCGGACCTGAACGCAGTAAGCTCGTGGTGCTCAGCCTGGTTAATGACTTTAAACGTTTCTAAAACTAAACTTATATCTTTCACCCGTCGTACCGCTCGCATTTCAAGCACTTACATGCTCAATGACAATGGTGTTGAACTAACAAACACTTACAAATACCTTGGCGCGCACTTTCAGTTTGATCTAACATGGCATCACCATATCGACCTCACCCTAGCTGCTGCTAACCGTTCACTTGGTCTTCTTAAACGTACTCTCAAACACGCTCCTATCCATGTTAAAAAACTTGCTTATATCACTCTAATGTACGCCCTAAAATTGAGTATGCTGCGGCTATTTGGGACCCTGATCAAGCCTATGTTATCACCAACATCGAATCCTTGTAGAACCGTGCTGTGCGTTTTATTTTTTCAGACTACTCACCTTTCACCAGCGTCACAGCATTAAAACAACGTGCTGAACTGGAAGAATTATCATGTCGTCGTAAACACGTTCGGTTAACACTTTTCCATAAGCTTTATCACCATCCATTACTGCGCAGTGATTTGTTTCAGTCACCTGATGTCATTTTTCCACGACTTGATCATGCTTTCAAAGTAAAACACGCCAAGTGTTATTTATCATCTTATGCCAATTGATTCATACCTCGCACTATCATTGAATGGAATAACTTGCCATCGCACATCGCTACAGAAACTAACATAAATAAACTCCGAGAGCTACTTCGCTGTGACGGAAATGTGTAGAATATTTGGTGTTGTTTTTCTTTCCTCTTTTGATGTTATATAACAGTTCTTATTGTATTTGTTGCTAATTGCATCGTGTTTTTTTTTTTTTACAATTGTATCCCCCCTCCTATGTAATACCCTTCTTTGGAAGGCCTTTAGGGGTAACCTGAATAAGTAAATTCCTTGTCAAGCCTTATGCCGGCCTAGTCAGCTAGGGAACAACTCGTGCAGCATTCTATTATCTAGAACAACAAAGGAAGCGGCACGCCACTTTTGCACTTTACATAAAAGTGGCCTGGCAAATAGCGAATGACAGCAGAAGTAAAAGGAATCGGTGAAACTCGATGACAATAGCTTTCCTTGAGCTCTGTTCTTTTACTAGCATTCATAAGCTAAACCGCGGAACGAAACCAATAGATTACAAATTTCAATCATTGGTGTATTGAGAAACTATTTAGTTAACTGTAGGTATGTCAGTGATCAATAAATTAAAAATGATATCGCTGAGGTGTCTGCGTGTCTCATAAATATTGTCACGTAGTGGTGACAAGGCCGTTGATACCAAAAGAAGACACAGGCTTGATGGTACTGAAATTAACCCTTTATTGGGCTGATTTGCACCCGCAAAACAACTAAGCAACTCGGCGGCGGTGACAGCAACCAACGTGCTCGTCGATCGTCGAACACAGAATGCCCGTCGCACTTTTCAACGCTCAATTTAATGGCTGCTCAGAACAATCTAGATAACGTCGCAAACTGCTAGTAGCACAACCTGGAACATTGTAGAACATACGCGAGTGATCGGAATCTTCGAGACAGATCTTGGTGCATCGTTCGCGACAGAGGAAATGATAACGCGTCGTATCGCGACAACGAGCATGAACGAACACGGGATACAGAATTGATAATTGCGTCAGAATAACAATGATAAGGCCTCATGTCAGCGGCTGTCAAACAGGAACAAATAAAGATTTAAAAAGTTCGCGGCAATATGCAATAGAAACGACCTGTTATTTTATGATTGCATTTTATTATTTACAAAAACGCAGAATATATTGATGCTTTCGTCTGCAGAGGACGTAAACCTGTTTCTAATTCGCGGTTCTTATAAAAAAAAATGGTGTTTATTTTAACAATCGTTTTAAGTTTTTGTTTCTCACAATCTGAATGTCTGCATCATTCTGGAGAAGTAACATTTCAACCCAAAAGGTATCAAGCACGTCTCTCAACCGCAGCGCTGGGAAGATTTGGCAGTTAGTAAATTTTAACCTGCCGTATTTGATGCCGAGTTTTAGCAAAGAATAAGAGCCTGGTGTTCGAAATATGTGTCCAGCCCACACACATAAGTTCGAAAGCGAACTTTAGGAATGCTCAAGGAAAATAGCACTCACTCAACACCGACGATGTGCTTCTAATAACGCGCCCGAAGGTTTAAGCATTGAATTCTACATAATGTAACGAGGATAGTCTTCGTGCGAAATTTTGCTGCCGACAAAGGTGGAGGCAACTTGGGATCACAAATTCGAGCAATTTGCTGACTTGTCTTTAATTAGCTAAAACATCTAGTAATGAATATCTCCTGCATTTTTTGTGCATTGTTTTTTTCAGGGACCCAGCCTTCCATCATATTTTACCGTGAGCAAGGTGAGAGAGCCTTTGTTTTGTATTCAGCGATTATTTGCTTATGACAAACGTGTAAAAGCTTCTAACTTCTTTCCTAGCTTAAGCTTAGTCAGAATGGCTGTTCATATACCTCGAATAACAACACGTGATTCAAGATATTGATGTTGTGTTTAGAGCTTAAGCCCCGAAGCAATGCATTAGCTATATGAGATTCCCTAGTGGAGGGCTCCGGATTGATATAGACCACTAAGTTTTTTTAAAGTGCGTTCATGGCTC
The DNA here is from genome assembly GCA_023969395.1 of Amblyomma maculatum. Classification (NCBI taxonomy): domain Eukaryota; kingdom Metazoa; phylum Arthropoda; class Arachnida; order Ixodida; family Ixodidae; genus Amblyomma; species Amblyomma maculatum. Next base: position 26,073 of record JAJIZL010016357.1, on the reverse strand, counting down.
TTAACATAAGTGAAACATCTTTCATTTCACATAAGGTGAAATGAAAGATGTTACTTAAAGCATAAGTAACATCTTTCATTTCACCTCGGTCGAAACACTGCTTCGTGGCAGGGAGTCAATACCTTTAAGGAGAGGGGGGAAATCAACGCTAATGTCAAATCCAATGAAGCACTTCTGTGGACGAGTCGAACAAGCGACAACCATTCATGACAAGACAGCCTCACCCGATTTGGAAAACATTGTGCGCGAGAAAACACTTCCTAAAATAGAAGTGTTTACTTTATTCCTGTGGAAAGTTTAAATATATCTAGGCAGTTATTGCCCGATGAATCTTCATTTTAAGATTACATATTAATGAAATGCATCAGTATTTGATGCAAGTAGCTCACCCATAAGCCGCAGAGTGGTATCAGCAGTTCATGTTTCAGAGCTTTTCCGGATATTTGGATCCAATGTGCTTCGTGTGATTGAGCACGTCATGTAATAATAATTTAATCTGTACTCTCACGACTGAGATAATTAAAGAGAGGAGCGTCATAGCAATATCTAAGCACACTTCTTGAGGTTTCCCTCAGTTGCTGTGGTGACAATGGAGGCATATAATTAAATATACTCATTATAAGTGCAGAGATCAGCAAGCTCAAATGTTCATAGGTGCGGTAATAGAAAACTATCATCTTAAAGTGAAGATAAATGCGAAATGAAACCTATGATGCGGAAATCAATGATTGGTGTTTGCTGGCAGCGTTATTATGGGATTTATAGTAGAGACAAATTTGAAGTTCCCTTAGCTATGGAAGGCAGTCAGGATAATTTGGGAAGATAATGTTTGAGTGCACAGTTGTAGTATTGATGAGAGCAGTAGTGATCTGCAGTAGTGATCGTACATCTCGGTTAATGCATGCAACTGAAATTCATCTTAGAGGATTCTTATATACGTGGTCTAAACGCAGCCTAAATATTGCACTTTGAGCCCTAATATAGAGCATTATAAACAGGAAAGGTTGCACTCCCGAATGGCAGCATGCATTTCCGTGGGATGCTCTTTTCTTTGTGTTATAGGGCGCGAAAGTATTTAAATTTTAACTGATAATAGGTACCCTTTGTCGATAAGAGAACGTTTATATCCCAAACAGAAAGCGGGAGACTTGTGTTTATACTTCCCTAGATTACTATCCTTAACCTAACTTGTCATGAAATGATACTGTTACGGCCATATCGCAAAACTTGTGTGTGGGAGAGGATTTAAATGAAGCGATATAACGCACACAGCTAAGGAATTCAATGTATATGCAAGGCTATAATTTAGTTATATCGCAGAACTACTGAGTGGAAGAAGTTTTAAATGAAGCGATATAGCGCGCACTACTATGGAAAGTACTGTATATGCAAAGATATAGTATAGTAATATATACTAAAAAAAGTATTGCCTAAACATGAAAACTTCGTTTTCGAGATGCCAAGTGTTACGGGGCTGGTAGAGAAGTCATCGCTGGCAATGGAGACATAATGGAAACAATTAGTCTAGGGTGCCTATAATCAAATCCCTGTTTGTATCGTTACTTATAACAGCCAAACGACTACTTTTAGAGAATATTATATGTTCACTTATTCAGAGTTTGAAGGCTACAGAGGAGGTTAAATTATATAAAGAATCGCAAAAGAATACGGTTCATGTGCTTGCGAGAAGTTGCGTGTGTAAAACACGTTGAGGTAACAGCTGCTTTAGCTAGCCTGTAATTAACTGAAAACAAAAAGAGCAAGACTGCGAAGAACTGTTAACATAGAGAGAATAAGTGTAGTGCCTAAATGCTAGCAAATGTACATTGTCAACATGTTAAAAAAGGCAATGGTAGCAAAGCACGTTTCAGGTAGCTTAGCACAACTTTAGGCTAGCACAGAATTATTACGCACGACTTCGGGAGTGAGTAGCAGACACAGGTGACAAACCTTTTGATTTTCCTGACTGCACATGCAGCAAAAAGGTCTCAAGAATACGTAAATACTACATTAAAACAATATTCATGCACCCTTGGAATGCACGTGTACGAAAACACCACTCCCTAACCTCAGCTTTCAATCACAACAATAAAACAATGTGAGACACACACAAACACATTATGAGCAGTATTGCTTGAAATGTAGGGATCGGACAGAGTGTGCATGTGTAGAGAGAAATGATCAGATGTAAGAGGAAGGTTATCTCGTTTATTAGAGACACGTGAAAAAATAAAAAGAACAGCAGAAAGTTTTCCTTCCACAGCTCTTTTATGTAATGGTGCTTTCTTAGCAAAGGCATGTACTAAAGTGGTAGATAATCGAGTCCATCTATGCGCCCGAACAACTCTTTCTCACCATGCAGCCAAGGCTACAGGACCTCAGCGTTTGCCACAGTGTTATTGCATCATGTAGGTTTGGCATAACTGGGCCTCAATTACGGTTTATGCTTCAGTTCAACCTTTAATAAGAATAAATATTTGTCAGCTTCCAATGATATAGAACTGTCTTTCATTATTGTACTTAGACCTAAGTGAAAACAATCGCTGTTATTGAATATCACGCGCTACATACGTCACCAAACCAAGCGCATTGCAGAACCGTACGAGACTGGCGGGAATGCACTGCAGAAGCAGCCGCCATACGCTTCAAGAGATTACCGACAGATGGAGCAGCCATCCCCTTTGCTCGGCATAGTGCACAAACTTTAAAATGTACTGCACTAATAGTCTACTGGCTTGTATTGTATTAAACTCACGGTTTATTAATAAAATGGGCACTTCCGCAATGTCATAACAATCAAGGGTACGATCCACGAAATTTATGAAGGGACTAGATTCTGCAGCTCAGTGAGCGGATGCGTTTCAGCCCTGTAGCTCTGGCGAGAAAATTTTGTCGGGGAATATAGTAGGCGCTGCTCGTGGTGCAACAATACGCGTGGCGTTTCCAGTTCACAAAGACGTGTAAAAGTGTGTGCAATCGAAGAGAATACTAATGGCAAACAGTTCTGGTGAATTCGTTCAGTTCTCGCCTGAGTGTTTAGTGGCGGAACAAATATCGTCGGTTCAAATGTTCATTTTTCGACCTTTAGAAAGAAACACAGTACGTCAGTTTCCAAAACACGAACTTAGCACTTACTCGTTTATCTGTACCTAAAATGCATAAGCCCTCACTGCAAGCAAGACATGCTTTAACCAGATAATGAAGGTTTGTATTTTAGAAACAATATCGCAAATGTTGGAGCCAAATCTCATGATCGGTATTATCTGAACCCAAATCAATCTGCTCCTAGTTGCATCGCATTGTTAATAAAAATTCTAGAGGTCACTTTGGACCAGTAACGTGCGATGTGGCGAAAGCCATTATAGCGCGGTAGGTGATAGGCCTCCACTACGGCACCTCTATCTTTCTCTCTTCTTTCCCTCCCACCTCCCCCCCCCTTCCTTTACGGCGTGGAACATGTGTCCGCGGAGAATTTTGACATGTTAAGCCTTTTCCATCCTGTAAATTGATTTCAAGCGCACCTGGTGCCTGCTGTACTAGGATAGGATAGGATAAACTTTATTGCTCTACTATCTTCTTTTCGTCGCTGGCTTGGCTCCGTTTCGCAGGGTTGGCTCCTCTATTCCAGGGCACCACTGAGTTTTTGCTGCTCGCCGAGCATGGATAACCAGTCCTCGTTGGAGGATTGGGTGGCCGCTGGAGAGCATACTCTCCCTCTGTGCAGCACTCGAATTTTCTAGTTTGTGGAAAGCTCTGCTTTATCGTAATCCCAAATGATGTGATATAGGGTGGGTATAGCACCCCACCATGGACAAACCTACCTGCATTGGTTCGTGAACATTTTGCTTAGGATGTGTAAATTAGGGAACGATCCAGTGTGAATTTTCAGCGAGTAAACAGCTTCCTGTTGTTTTAAGACGTTTTCGGAGGAGAAGATTTTAGTCTCGTAACATTATAATAATTCAGGATATCAAACTACGTCTGGACAATTTTTACTGATTCGAGAGAGGCATGCCGTAACCGCTGTACTAACGCCCCCGCCAACCTGCCCCCTCTGTCAAGCCCCTAAAGCGACACTGACCCATATCCTACTAACCTGCCCGGCGTCTCCTCCTCCCGGCGGACCGGTGCCACTCCTGACTTGGGAAGACTGGGAGACCACACTACGCACCAAGGACCCGGCGAAGCAAAAGATCGCAGTTCGCCGGGCTTCCGACGTCATGGACAGATTGAATATGAACGTTTGAGTGCGGTGGGGCCGTGCGGGAACCCAGGGGGCCAGGGGGCCCCGAATACCCTTGCGTCTAATAAATGTTTTGTCCTCCTCCTCCTCCTCCTCCCGCTGCCGAAGCACGCGTTCATGCCTCCGACGCCACCAAAGCACGCGCTCACACCCCTGAAGATTTCTATGCGGCTGAATGGATTACCCCAAATAGGAAAAGCAAGCAAAATATTCCGGTGACACCTTTCTTAACGTTGAAAACCGTCGTAATCAGGGTACCAAGTACACTCAATATCTCCCAGTTTGAACCCTACGAAATTCTTCAACGCATTGCCTCAGCAGCAGACTTGGCGACACATGAGCGACAGGCTCTGACTGTGCAAATCATTTCCCACAAGTACCCATCTTTTTAAGACCATAACTGAATTCACTCCACGAAAGGTAACAGCATTTACCTGGTTATCCATTCAAGCAAAACGCATAACATCGAATCTTACGTGACGGCCCCCGTGGCTTCGTCCCGGACCGCAACTCATGGAATCGAGAAATGTTTTACAGAAGCCGAACTTTTAGAAAGCCTTGAATTGTGGCTTGCGATGATCCTGTCCGCTCGTATAATGGGACAGGCCGAGTCAGTGCTAACAGCGTTAGAAGGCACCCATGTACATGGACAAATTCTGTTCACAAGCGTTGAGCGTTGAAAAAAAATTCTGTTCTTCCGCATCTTGTACAGATGCAAGCCTGAAAGAACCAATGCTTTGAAGCGCAGCAGGTGCAGTGAATATGGACATCGACTGCTGAACTCCCTTCATGCTCCGAGATATTAACGCTGCCCCACTTGCTCAGCCCAGCTCAAACCACCAAGATGAACCACATCGTTTCCCCGTATATCGCTTCTACTGCAGTGGAACCCAACCAACTTTTCGCCACACTTGACCTTTACAGAAAGAAGACCAGAAGGTCCACAAAGCTTCATATGACCGAAGGAAGAGTCTCGGGAAACAGCTGGAACCTGCAGACCAAGAACAAAAAAAAAGCCAAATAATTCCCTGCATCTCACTACAAAGCGACTATTGACTACACGACAAACGTTGTCTGGTTACCCTGATAAAACGAATACGCAACCCTATCATCCTCCATGTTAGGAAGACTTCCCCTCTATCACCGGCAAATGAGGAGACCACACAATTCCCTCGTACCAATTTTTAGCATCGAGAAGTTCAGGAACAGCCAGCTGCCCCACGTCCACTCCTCAAGCCAGCTCCGCTCCCACCAATGAGGAAGCTGAGCTCGCCACTTTCTATTTCCCCTCCTAAACATTTATCTTACACGGCTCCAGATTCCACACCAGTTATCACATCTGAGAATTATATGCGCCACATAAAAGATGGGAATAATCCTATTATCTGGTACCGTGCCGAAGAAATTTCCGCCATTCGCCAAGCATTTGAACTCATGCAAATCCTCCTTAGCAATCTCCTTCAGGATGACGAACGCACGGAATTCCTAAATCATTCTCTCAAACGGCCCCATCCATCTACATCCACTGAAGAAACTGCTGCATCCCCTTCCGTCCCTTCCGAGTAACGTGCCAACGTAGCTTAAGAATGGCTGTGGACAATAACAGACACATTGTACAGTGGAATAGAAGAAACCTGAGTACCAGTCGAACACTCTTTATATAATGGCTCCTGACTTTACCATCGTCGCGAGCTCTTAAAGGTATCCCGGGCTACCGCGCCCTGTATGCAGCTTATGCGAGCGATTGTGCCCTATTGTGCCCTATCGAAACCTTCGATTTGAGGCCATTGACGTCCCCTCTCGTCTTGAATGTCAGATCACGTCATTTACAGTGTGTTCCTATCACTCATTTCGCCCTTTGTCCATTTTCAGTTTTTATAACCCAACTACAGTTTACACGCTTTTGAAACCGCTCATGCACATCAGGAATGTTTCGAGACTCCGAATTCTTGATAGGTGGGTACTTTAATGCCCCGCACGTTATCTGGAGTTACCCACGCACCTTCCGACATGGCCGCACATTTAAAGATGCAATAAACGGAGCTCAAATAACTGTTTATAACACCCAAATTCTATTACTCGGGAAGGTGACAGGCACTAAGAATCCACTATGCCAGACCTCACAGTGAGCCGCGGACTGCGAGATGTCACATGACAGGTTACAGATGAAGCTCTGCGCAGCGTCCATTACATTATTGAAATCACTGTCCCTAGCCGTTCCCGTCCCCGTAAATGTAAAATTTCGAAAAAAAAAAAAACTGGAATACCTTTCTCACTATTTGTTGATAACTTTCATACTACTGACAGTGTTCATAGCTGGACAAAAGCATTCAAGCAGACCCTGAAAGAAGCTACGCAGGAGAGTTCCACTTCAGCCCCGTCAGATAATTTGGACCCTTATTTTGTACGCATCTGGAAGAGGCGGAAACACCTGCTGCGCACTCAACCCAACAATTATAGCCTGTTTGAGCGTGTCACAGAAATAACTCGATAGGTTAAAGAACACTGCGTTACACTTGATACGAATTAATTGAACAAATATTGTAACAGAATCAACGGCACAGCAAATAAAAAAAGAACCTGGAACTTACTCAGAGAACTCCTCGGGCCTCAACCGGCTCCTGTTCCTAATCTCGTTAAGCACTATTCGCAAATAGGCGTGGATGTCTTAACAACCCAACTAAATAATATCCACATTTCTCCTCCTCTACCTAGTCTTTATCCTCCGTACCCTGGTGCTTCCAATGCAAAACTTTATGAGCTGATTACCCTCTGCGACCTTGACTGGGCGCTAGAACAGCTAAAGCGGAAGCCAGTCCTAGGTAAGGAACAGATTACGTACTCATTCATCGAAATCTCTCTGACAAGTACAAATAACATTTTCTGAGCATTATAAACTTACATTGGGAAGAAAGCACACTCCCAGCATCTTGGAAACAATCACTTATAACACTACTGTCAAAGCCAGGCAAAGAAACAGGCGCTTCGAAACCTCCGCCAAGATTCTCTAACATCATGCCGGGAAAGACCAAAACACAGATGGTACTCATTCGGCTCGAGGCTCAACTTGAATTCACTAATTTCTTTTCACCTCAACAAATTGGCTTCCGAAGAGGAGTATCTACTCAGGACCTCTTTTTTTCTCCTCGTCCAGTACTTTCCAGTTCTGCTCTATTCCCAGATCCAGGCCAAAGAGGCCTTTGATGTGCTAAGGCCTTATGATAATCTTACCCACGATCCTCTAGTAAACATCCTTGACTCGATTGCTGTGGTCCAAAGATGCATGGCTACCTCACTGAATTTTTCCGCGACTGCGCGGCCCAATTCTGTATCTGATCCTTTCCCCCTCGAACGTGGTACTGTTCACGGCGCTATTCTGTCACGCACCATTTTTAACCTGGGAATGGCTCCCCGATGTCGTCATCTAGCGTTATCCCGAACCTAAAGCAAACAATCTACGCAGACGACCTTACTCTTTGGTGCACTTCTGGGTCTCCTAGAGCAGTAGTGGAGACCCTATAGCAAGGTATCGATGCAGACTTTAGTTATCATGATAAGTAGGGCTATTTCCCGCACCTGAAAAATCCTAATCGCTACTGATTGCAAAAACTCGATATCAACGCCAACGTAACCTGCTAATCAATCTCACAATGGCAGGCCACCCCATCCCTCGCGTATCGTCCTGTCGGACCTTTGGACTTCGTATCTATGCGTCAACTAATCAGGTCAATGTATCTACAACCGCAAAACTTTGCAATTAGCTTAAGCGTCTAGTTTGCCCCATGTGAATAAGCACGCCGGGCAACGCGATGGTCAAATCAGGCATCTTATCCACGCATTTTCACTTCGCAAACATTTGATATACAGCTCCATACCTTACTCTAACCTGGCTCCAAAGACATCAATATTGAGTTTGCGCTTTTTATATTATACGAGGCTGCCCTAAACGTTCCTGTACATACGTACAACGTACTGATTCCACGATCGTCTAAACAGATCCATCACAAACTAACGGCGGTGCGGCTGCTTACTAAATCGAGAGCCGTAGAGAGGTAGTGATGTATACCCTCGGTCCTTATATAGATCCTCTTCCTACAGCGACTCTGGAGACCCATTCAATAGTCGCAAAAGTCCCCTAACCCTTCAAGATACACAATATACATTGATTCAATACAGGCTATACGCGCCATTCATACCGTTCGAATTCCTCAAAACTTCAGGACGATCCGGCCACACAGAGCTCTCACCAAACGTCCCAACGATGTCACACGGAGGTGGTCACGTTGTAATCCCTGGCGATGAGGTAGTGTATTGCCTCGCCCGCGACATTCAACACCGGGCGCCTGGGATTCACTGGCCTTATCCACTCACGTAGGACCACTACTCTTCACTACAAAAAAGAAATCAGCATTCACTATCACAATAGCAAAGAAACACTTCGTAAGCTTCCTCTCCCTGATAATTCTCTCACTACTACGCAAATACACATTCTTAGACGCATGCATCTAAATACACGCTTACACCTGCCCGATCGTTTCTATACCCAATCAGACAGTCCCCCGAATGCCTAAATATTCTGAACGCTGTGGAAACTTAGAACATTGCATGTTCTTATGCTCTGTCGCAATACAATCACCTAACTTTCCACACCCTGTTCCCCCAAAGTGGCTGTCTTGATTAGCCTCTGACTAGCTGAAAGATCAGTGGGCCTTGGTCACCCCCAGGACAGTCTTGACGCTTAGTAATGCGCTAGATAAAGTTGTCTCCTCCTCCGCTACGCCTGCTGCACATCTGGGTCTGTTTCTATTTACTGTGTGGTGCAGCGTTCGAGGAAGCGCCAAATGAGAGGAACTGCACAAGAATGCTAAATTGGGCGAGTTGGTGCATTCGCATTTTGTCTTCTTGTCTTCTTTGCGCTACGTTTTCCTAAAATCCAAATGAGAGGCGCCGCACGGAGGCCTGGATTGGACACCCGGTGGGGTCAGCTTCGTATAAGAATTAATTGTCAACATTATGTACAACGCGAAAAACGAAGACATGGGAAGAAATACATGTTTCTTCCCTTGTCTTCGTTTTTCGCGATTTATATAACGTTGAATGTTCACCAACTCGCGCAGTTTTCGGTTGTGCTGAAATTAATTGCCTTGTGATATGACTTGTCGTGTCGGTACATTGCGGGCCCCTTGTCGAACACAGCCAGAATTTTATTTAAGGCATCAATTTTGGATTGGAAAACATTTATTTCGTCAAAATGCAGATGCAGATGGGCCGCTCTAGATGGGCTGGCGGAGACCATAGCGGCCCACTCTGTGGCCATGGCTTGAATGCCGGCTCCGAGCTGACCTGAACGGCCTCCCATCGCTCAAGAGATGAAATTTGTACTAGATCCTCCGTTGATGGCTCTGCCATAGTATGTGATCATACGAGGCTGTTTCGCCACAGAACCTGCACGAGGGTTTAAAGACATTCGGGTACATTTTTGCTAATAGATAGGGGTTAAGAAAGGATCTCGTCTGGAGTCTCCTGTGCCTTATACGACGTTTTGCCAGGTAGTGGAAATTTGTTTTGTTGCCCCGCCTGGGTGGTGCAGTGGTAAGATGCCCGACTACTGTGCCGGAGTTCCCGGGTTCGAACCGACCACGGCGGCTGCGTTTCGATGGAGGCGAAACGAAGTGGCGTCCGTGTGCTGTGCGATGTCAGCGCACGTTAAAGATCCCCAGGTGGTCGAAATTACTCCGTAGCCCTCCACTACGGCTCCCCTTTCTCTCTTTCCACTTTCACTCCCACCTTCCTCCCTTCCCTTACGGTGCGGTTCGGGTGTCCACAGAGCAAGTGTGACAGTTACCGCGCCTTTCCCTTCCTGTGAACCAATTTAATTTAACAAAATGTAATGACTTGTGATATAGCGAAAAGATACCAGCCATTCCTTGGAGTAATCCATGGATACGAACTACCCCTAACACTGTTGACAAAACTTCGAGCCGTGTTGTGGGCCGTCTCCTTCCCGGATTCCCTGAGTGAGCCGGCGACCATATCTCCTCAATTTCTTTGTATGGTTGCCTGGTCGGTTTCAATATCTGCTGTTCCGCTGTTGAGATTCGGGCCCCGAAAAGCTACGAACGGCAAATTTAGAATTAGAGAGGATTGTGTCCGCGGCGGTGCTAGCTATGGCTAGTGCCACAGCTGCCTCTTCCACTGTTTCAGAAGATTTTGTCACTACCGAACCTGATGCCCGCAGCCGCCCGTGAACGTCCACTACCGCCAGTGTGAGAGCTCCGCTTCATGTGTATTCTGCCGTGTAGACATAGAGAGCTTCTTCGCTCATTGCGTAATTTTCTTGTGGAGCTATTGCCTTATCTTTCTTCCTTCCTTCGTGGCGGGACGGGTGTTACTCTTTTGTAGTGGTTTGATCCTCAGTCGCTTTCTAAAGAGCTTGGGTATCTGTGTTTTCGTATCTGCGGGTGGAAGTTGCACACCTATACCTAGGCGCTATAGTGTGGCTATGCCTACCTTAGTGCACTTAAGCCGTTATGTTTCCATTGTAAGGGAACCTCCTTTAGCTCCTCTAGTGTGTTAAGTATGAGTCTTTATGCCGATTGGTAGTTCGGTAGCCCCAAGGCTGCTTTGTATGCTTGCTTAAGAATTACCTCGGCTTTGCCTTTCTCCGCGGCACCTAGCTTTAGGTATGGCACTGCATACACCATCCTGCCAGGACAAAAGCCTGCTGCACGTTCCTACAGAGTTTTTTTTTTTCTACTCCTCCCCTACAGTTGGTGATTCTTTTATTAGCCTAATTGACAGTTCACCGGCGTTCTATAAATTGTTTACAGGAAAGGAAAGACGCAGTATCTGTCACTCGCGGAATCTCGGTATCACCTTCACGGTAGACAAGGAGAATTATGTAAAAGTGTTTCACGATTCGATGCGTGCTGCAGTTGGTAAAGCGCTCGTCTGGGGATCCAAGAATGGAGGCTTGATTCCCGGTGGAGACATGGTTTAAAATTCATTTTTAACCATTGTTCTCGAAAGCGTGATACCCTCGGCCGACAACCTCCGCCGACGTCTCCTGCTGACAACGATGAAAGCAAAGGCTTTCTCCTTAACGATTGGTTTTGAGGACGAGCCTGTCTCAGAGAGAATCGATTTAAAATTCGAGCCTCCATGAGGACGAATTCTCGCACGGAGTATTGACTTTAAGGTTGCCATCAACACACTCATTTTTGATGCGATGATATTACATGTGAATTTATAAATACCTCTTTGTAGCACTATCACAAGCCGGGTTGTGCATAAAATGTTAAAGATATCGTTAAGGCATAGCCACGGCTGAGAATGACTGTACTGTTGTTCCTTACGACTAATTCATCACACCTATTCACAGGAAACCTTTGAAGAGTTTATCATTGAATGCCTGCCTAAAGTTGAGCCTGCAGAAAGTGACAACAGTGCGCCTACAGGGGCTTAACATCTGTGGTGAAATAAACCATTGCCAGCAAGCTTTTGTGCGTGCTGTCTGATCACAACATTTATGCGGCACATGTGATTAAAAGTGCTTACAGACTTTTTTACTCATGATAAATATCAAATGTGTTCGAAACACACAGCGCTTCACAGCAACAACCGCGCAAAAGATTGCTTTAAACCGAAGTAGACAAAATCGCGCACTGTCTTCTTTCGCTTATTTGTTCCTTGCCTTTGCAGGGATGTAATGCCCTAGAGATCTACCTTACGTAGGCTGAAAAACAAATTATGTCACTGTATCCGAATGCTGTTAAACAAAAAAGAGACTCGCCAAACGAGCAATCCGAAACTTAACCAAAAGCCAAATTGCATGATGTTAGTGACAAATTGCGAATTGCGGGAAGATCTAAAACGTTCTTCGAGTCTTCGAACAACCAAATTGTCGAGGAAATGATGGGACGCTTGTCATGATCAAAAGGAAACTTGTTACTTTATTCGAACCTACTTTATAGAGCAAGAAAACGTTCAGCAGATTACCGGTTGAATTTTGTGATAAGGTTTCCAAGTGTAGGCATGGCGGATGTATTGCACATTCGCACCTGTTATGGCCTTTGCTGTCACGATCGGGATACCTTAGAGATTACATTTGAACCTTATTCAGGACACTAAAAGATTTTTACACCAAGCTGCAAAGCTACGCGGTGGCGCCTTCAAAAATATCACAATTACATGTTCTTTGCTGTCAGGCCAATAAATCTATCCCGCCTTATTTGTTGTGGAAACAATCTCTTCCTGAGTTTAATGGATCTAGACAGAGAAGTTGCTTTCTCAGAACCTGCTAGGCACTTTTTGCTCCTTGGGGACTCAGTTGTGCTTTTACCAATATAACGTGGTTCGTTCGATCGCTCCGACTGCGGCGGCCCTTGCGGATACCCGTTTACGTGCATGTAAGTACATCGCTACTCAATTATGCCGTAATTTTAAATTTCGTCGTCTTTGTCTCGCACACTCATTACGGAACAGTCATAATCAAAACATAATCATAATATTGGAGAGGCTACCTGGCATAGAAAAAAAGGGACACTTTTATAATCAAGCTATATGAACTTGTCTGAGGGGGTTTATAAGGCTAAAGTGTGAATATGGATGCAAGGACACCAGATCCGTATCCTAGCACTCTTTTCCATCTCATCAGAACTTACGGTCTTTGACGTCACGTAACGCATAAACCTATGAGTGTGCAGCTATGCCTTCTGCTCAGTACCCCGCACCAGGTTCGTGCATATATTTTTTTAAAGCCAGATTTATGCCGGAAAAAAATGCAGAACGGAGAGTTTAGCCGTATGGCGTTAAAAAGTCTGATCCCATAATAAGCGACTTGCCGCTACAACTGGGTCTATCAGGCCTAATGCATCGGCAGGCCTGCATTGATTACTTTTTTTAAACATGACTCCGCTGAGGCCAGCAATGGAATAAACGGTGGACCTTTTGCTGTCATTCGTGTAAACTCAGAACTAAGTTTACAAATTTCAAACAAATGTCGCTCTTGCTTAACGATTCCCTAAAAATCCCAATAAATACCGCAGATGGAAATGATTTCTCAAATCCACTTATTATTAGGTTGTACATCTCTAGCCATTAGGAACACATTATTGGCTGCTTTCCCAATCTATATCCGAATTAGCATTCTGTTGCTAATCTTCCTTTGAATTGTTGAATTTGTAATAGGTGCCAATTAGTCGTTCTTAACTCTAAAGTGACACATGTAATAATGGAGTCTGCCGCTCTCTGCATCCCTCACCAAGTCTCCCGCCTCGCACTAACACCAAGTGAAAACACGCGATTACGTGCTTCTATATAGCTACGCGAAGTTGCTTTCCGGACGGCGCTGTTTTCATCATCATCATAATCATCATCAGCCTGACTATACCCCCTGCAGGGCGAAGGCCTCTCCCATATTTGTCCAATTAACCCGGTTCTGTGCTAGCTGCATCCACTTGACCCCTGCCGACGTCTTAGCCTCATCCTCCAACCTAACTTTCTTCCGCCCCCTGCTACGCTTTCCTTCCCTTGGAATCCCATTCGCTACCCAAAGCGACCATCGGTGCTTTCTTAGCTGGACTTTTTTATGACTGACAGGCTTAAATAAGTACACCTAAACATAGACCTAAGTAAGTGAATAAGTATGAACGCCACACTAAATCTTCAAATTACAATTCTATAAAACATTAAATAGCTGTAGGTATGTTTAAACGACTTCTAAAGTGCAATCAATAAGACGTTACAATTAAACAGCGCGCTTAGCAAACAAAAGTTGCAAGTTCCAAAACAAAAGTTGCAGGTCTGTCTACACCTTTGGCGTCCTTGTCTTTATTCCCGCATGATTTTAAAACTTGCTAACAACTAGCCGCTAGCCAGCCCGTCTTCTTGTCTTTCGGCATCTTGTACCATGTTCGGCCTCTGACGTTTTGAATTCAGTTCTCGCTTGAATACATTTTCAGGACCAATAAAGTCAGCTTGATTGTTGTGCTTGATGGTTTAGTACTGAAACACTAGAGCAAATTTTGTTCATGTGTTAAATGTCCTTATTGTGCCGCATACACATGTAGCCGTATGCACAGTTGTGATACAAATTTGGTACGAATGAAATTAAATATTGTGCCACATTCAAGCAAATGGCGCACAAGAAGCAGTACGGTGAGAAATACCTTTCACAAAGAGGTCCCTTGTGATTGCAATAGGCCCACTAACCGCTTCGGTGGCTCAACAATGGCGGATAGCAGAGTGGCTATAGCAATCAGACATGGAGACAGCACATAAACTCAAGGAGAGGGATGGCTGGATGCGTTATTTTGGCGATATATACTTGCACTGCGTCTAGCAGGCTAGTCTACCAGGTATGCTTATTTTCAATCTGCGCAAATGTTTTAGACATCGAGCAAAGCAAGCACATTGTGTCCCTTGTACATGAATTGCGCAGCGTACTTGACATCATGTAGAAAGACTTTTATTAACTGAGGATGATTTTCCTTTGTGTTAAAAGATTTTATTTTTCTTGTTGAGAGAAAATACTACATTATGACATAAGACTTCGTCAACTTAGAATGGAAAACCAGACTTAAATGATCCAAATAGGCATTTCGGTTCGAGATATCGAGTGGTGAATGATGCTTGCTGAAAGAACTATTCTAAAGCTGGTGCGAGTTGCAACGGAAGACGCTGAGGCAGAGACGACCGTGAAACTGATATTTCCGTTTATGCTTACCGTAGTGGGCTACGCCAAGCATTTTGATCTCGCCGGCCTTGAATAAAGCGGTGTCATCCGAAAGATTCGGCATTCTGTTTGTAAGCGACAAATCACGGGCATTACCCAAACAGTCGTTAGTTGGGAAGTGTTAACGGAAGCCGTGCACTGACTTATCGTCTGGTTGCATGTCAAATCTGCGGGCAGTAATCTGAATCATCCTCATTATTTGGAATTGCCCCAACCAAAGTAAAGTGTACAAGTTACAGGTACTCAGACATTAGTAGTGCGAGGTGATGCTGTCTCACACACATATTTCCCTTTTAGCACCACCTTTTGTGTCAGGCATGGAGGGCTGTATTAGCCAGTGGTTTGTTGTATTTGCGTGAAGCACTCGCATAATTACTTAATATTATAAATGTTTATTGTATCTCTACCCGATTGCGTGACCTCACAAGACCACATGACATGACAAAGTTGGCAGTGGCTGCCAGTTCGAGTTTTGATTTTCAAATGAGAGGGTGAGATCGGAATCAAGCCTTCGAGGGCTGATAGGTCCCAAGTTGGAAACCCTGTCTCTGCGCTTCGTAGGCACCTTCGTATGGCATTG
The DNA here is from genome assembly GCA_023969395.1 of Amblyomma maculatum. Taxonomy (NCBI): domain Eukaryota; kingdom Metazoa; phylum Arthropoda; class Arachnida; order Ixodida; family Ixodidae; genus Amblyomma; species Amblyomma maculatum. The sequence goes on along the minus strand of JAJIZL010016357.1, from coordinate 10,515 downwards.
GTTAAAGCCAGGTTTTATATCTATGTCTGGTGAATTTTCATGTTGTGCCATATTTGGCGGCTATGTGCTCTTCAGTATTTGAGCGAAATTTGTGGAACAATATAAAAGATTATTGAATAATTGAGTTCTAACAGGCGCGCGAAAGAGGGCCTGTAATGGGATACGGTCAATAGGAGGTATTAACGCTGTTGTGTCGTACAATCAAAGGCGAAGCTGTAGTGTGGCCAGTGTTCCCTCACTAGGCGTCTACGTCTAGTAATCAGTCAATCTTGTTATTCATTGCTAAATTTTAGCAGCGTTTTTTTTGGTGTCGAGGCTGTGAGTTCAGAGCGCAGCTCCTTTTTTAAGATAGTTATCGCATGTGACACCCAGTTGGATGCGTCGGTCAGCCTGAAACTCGAAAACTTATCCTGCGTCTAAATTATCCGTTTATCAATGGTAACGTAAGCGAAAGGTCGCATCTTAGATGTGTCTCTCGCAGCCCCCCCCCCGCCCCCCCCCCCATCAAGAAGAAAATAAAATTGAACAGAGCTGATTGGCATTCGAAGCAACGGAGGCGTGATTAGATAAGCTTTGCTTGAAAGTGCTTTGGTTTCTCCTCAGAGCTAAACTACTTTTATTGCATCGTGTTTCACCGCGGACAAGATATTCCAGGCTTGAATCACAGAGGTTCAAAATACGAGCACCAACATTTCTATCTTTACCGCCGTCACAGCCTCTCGTCTCCACGACAGTGGCAGCGCTCCAGCATACGGCTCTAGTATCTCCGAGTTTGTCCTTCCTTGGCGTCGCAATCGTACATCATACCATTTTGTTTTCCGCCCCCACCGGCCACCTGCGTCATAACATAGTTAGAGTTCATCTATCGCAGTTGGCGACATATCCTGGCCATGGACTTAGCGCACTCTGTCACAAAGGTCTCTTATATTATTTGCCTTCGGTGGCCCATCAAGATTAAGATTTTCCTGATTGCAACCGCAGCGAGCATCTCATTGCCCGCTCAGGCGCATCAAGAAATGTTGGCAAAATCAAGGGGGCCGTTCTCATCAACGCTGCTTGGTTGGCTTCCGCGAAGGGCGCTACATCGTTCATATCGGCCTTCTCAACGCCGCGTAATCCGGGCAGTCGTTGAGTTGGCGACACGTCATGGCCATGTACTGATCGCACTCTGTCACGCAGGTGGTCATTGAGAGCCATTGCGTTAATTTTGTATACTAGACTTCTGCCGCCAACTGCAAACTTTGTCGGCCTTTATCATGTCAGAGGGAGAGGGTACTCATTGCTTAAATCCCTTTGATGCTGATTGTCGACATCTGAAATGTTGTACATGTTCTAGACACTATAATTTGGGTCAGGATTGTTCTGGGGTTGCAGATGCTACTTGCTCCTCGATGGAAAACAAACGTGATAAATGGAGGAACAAGCAGTGCTTTGCGCATACTTCTTCTCAGGGAGGTACTGCCAGCACATCTGTGCAATTAGCTTCCATCAACAAACGGCTTGATGTATTGTAGTCGATCAAAGAACGTGTTTGCTTGATTTCCACGTTAAACCTAAAATTGAACGAAATTCTTTCATTTTAACCTGAAGTCAAAACTCTTACATCTGTGGTGAATGACGTTCTGCCATCTCTCGGTAGTGTTTCTAAAAACTATGACTCGCTTCTGGCTCGTTCTCTGGCTCGAGATGAGAACATTGATGCGATGACCACTCAATTGCAGCCCCTAGAAACGTGTGTGACTTTCCAGGCCTCAACTATTCTGTAACTACAATACGATGTATATGAATTTGAACAATGTAGCAGGTTGTCCCACCTAGCAATACATCGCCTTCCTACAAACGGGATGAGAACCTGACAGGCGTCATGAAGGATTTGAGGGTTGAGTTTGCAATTGCTTTCTTTTCCCAGGATCAGGTGGTGGCTGTGCCTAGGCTTGCCGCTCGTATGAATCGTCCTGCTCTCTTTCTATTAAGATGTTGAGCGGTCTGCTTTCGAGATACGTGGCTGCATCTCGGTCAAAACTCCGATCTTTAGATCAAAGCAAAAAACACTCCAAGTTCTTCTTCGCTGAGAACCTTTCAAAAAGCAACATATAATGTTTGTGGGCTTCACGCACTGCAGCCAAAGCAAAGGCCTAAGATTTCGTGTGAGTTAAGAATTTGCACACTTACTCTCGTATGAAGGAAGGGGACCCATCCATTCATGTATGGCATGTGTGGACTTAGGCTATTATGATCGCCTTCTTTCTTCTCCTGTCTTCTGGTTCGCTTTCATTGTGATTTATCCGTTTTTTGTCACACATTCCTGACTACAACTAAAGAATGTTTTACTGTTCTTCATGTGAACACTAGAAGCCTACAGAATCATAGGGACGAATTTGGCTGCGTAGTCAGGGTGACAAAGGACTTCATTGATTATTTCGCTTTGACCGAGATTAATATTTCATATGCCCATTCACAGCACTTTTCTATTTTTGGATACAAAAGCGTTTTTTTACTCGGGACTCTGGGTTGGGGGCGCCATAACGATTGTTGTTTAAGAACAGTTGGGTTTCGACGACTAACTCTATTTCATCACAGCAGGATAATTAGATGTCTGCTTCACAAGGAACTTTTCGAAACTGTCGTTGCGATTTGTCGTCCGCTGAAGCAAACTATTGCTTATTTCATCGAAGAGCTGAGCAAGAAGACCAACGTTACAGAGGGTCGTATTTTCATCATTGGTGACATGAATATTGACCTTCTAAAAACTAAAAAAAAACAATTGATTATCGATTACTTAAACGCTCTTGCCGATGCCGACTTTGATGTCGCAATCAACCCTCCCACGTGCGTTGAGCTGTTCGGTAGTAAATTGATACCGTCATGCATTGACCACGTGAATATTCGCCTTGAACACAATGAATCCAGTTCATTTTTCGTAGAACAAAATGTCGGACCATTTCTTCGCTGGCGGCCGTGTTTTTCCTCCACATGCCTGGATGAGGGCTATGGAGGAAGATAAAATGAACACAATCGAGGTCGTTAACTGACACTGACTTGACTCCGCAATGAAATAGTACGACTGGGATCTGTTCCTAACTCACACTTCTGACAGCTCTCTCTGAGATTAATTTGTTGAAACATTAGCAGTTGTTAGAGTCGTGTAAAAAGACTTTTATCATAAACAAAGAAGCCCTGGTTGTGCGTGTAATAATAATGACGTTATATCGGCTATTGCAGAAAGGGAATTGGCTTCGGCCCGTTTTAGGCATTTGCCTATGAACACTCAATTGAGGGCACTCTAAAGATCTGCCAGCAACAGGACAACTCCGACCAAAAAGACAATATTTCAATGCAAAGTTTGTGGCGTCAAACGGGAAGCCAGCTAGGTCCTTGGATTTTCTTAATGGCTTACGTTACTGTGCACCTTGGAACGTAGCTGATTTTAGCTCCCGCAACTTTACGGTGTTATCTCTGACACTTGCAGATTAGTTCAATGCTGTGTTTTCGGCTGCTGGTATCCCTGTGCATTCAAAAATATCCAATCTACCATCTCGCAGCCTGCAATCGGTGCTTGAATCAGCATTTATGCCACCTTGCAATCAAAACGATCTACGTTGCATCCTTCTGGCTTTAGCAGGCGAAAGTCTCCAGGGTTGGACGGTATCTCAGTCGATACATTTATCAGAAAATTTGAACGAATAAAGCATGTTCTGTTCTCGAATATCAGTGGCGTAATTTCCACCAAAATAGTACCTGAGGGCTTAATGAAGGCGATGGTATCCCTATCAATAAAAATGTGTTAGAATACAAAGTTGAAAATTATCGCGGTTTCTCGATCCTACCATGCATTGCACTTGTTTCAGAAAAACCCATTGCGATGGTAATGATCAGTTGTTTCTTTTTGAAGCACATGACGTGCGGTCTTGCAATCAGTTCAAATTTATTAAGGTTCATGGTACGCAGAACACGCTTGATGAACTATGTGATCTTCTAAAAAGCTACACTGAAGGAAATGAATTTGCTTCTGCTTTATTTTTTATGTGTGCAAGGCGTTTGACTGTCAACCATGATTTTTTGTTAGATAAACTCCAAAATTATGTGTGTAGAGCTCCTTTTCTGTCTCTTGTTTATTATCTATCCTATCGTTTTTTGCTCGTTCCATTATGTAAATATATAAGAGGCCTTCAGAAGTGGCCTTCAGAAGGCCGGCGTTCCTCAATGATTTATATTGGCAACTATTTCGTTTGATTTATAGGTCAATTATTTGAGGTCCGTCCGCACACTGTGCGTGTTTTTCAATACCTTTATGATGCGCTCTTAAAGGCTAGAGACAAGGACTTAAAGATAACATTATCTCCTATTTGGACGACTGCAAGTTAGTAATGAAATGGTTTAGCAAAACCTTAATTAGTGTTAGCAATAAAAGACACAATTAGCATTTTCTCACGATTATTTAAAAGGAATTGCTAATGATGTTTTAATTTGCACAGACGACATTGTGCTCATTGCAAATGTCCGTAAATCATGCCTGTGTCAACGGTCAAATATTTACGAGTATTCTTCGATACCGAAATATCGTGAATACACATCTGTCTTCTGAAAGTTACATATCCACTTCACTCTGTTAAGTTCCTTTTTCCTATGAGTGCATGCAAGCAAATGGTATACGCCTTAGCCTACAGTGTGTTACGCTATGGTATTTGCTGCGTTCATTTCTGCTATGTCTTTTGGCAAAAGGAAGTGAGCAGCATACTGACATCCAGCCTTAAATCAGTATTACATGGTAGTTCACGAGAGGAACATTAACACAGTTTTTGCACTTTTGCATAAGCCTGACTGTTGTAATTTATTTTCAGAAACAGTATTTTTTAAACACATCTGTTCAAATGAATTTTCTACACCATATGTTCCTGTGAAAGATCTGCGAAGTCACGATCGTTTTCTCGTGCCTAGAGTGCGAACGCGCTATGGCGAGCGTCTTATGGTCTTAGCCGTTAACGCAAATAAATATTTTCAGCTAATTCCCAAACGATACCTAAATCTTGTTTTGTGAAATTATGTTGTTAGTGCCAGTATTCTATTTTGTTGCAGTGTTTTTGCATGTATTTGTTCTCTCACCTTGTGTATGTATTTTTGCGTTCGCTCTTTTCGAATTCATTTTTATTCTCGCATTGTTTTTTTTTTTTGCTCCACTTCGTTTTTTTCCCTGTCATCTTTTTTTTGCAACTTGTCGGCTCGGTGCATGATTTATATCATGTCTACTGCCGACCGCTGCCACTCAATGCCTTCTGAGGCTTTGGCAGGCCTGCATTTGGACTGACAAGTGGGAATGTATGAATGAATGCTTGAAGCCGTTTTTTGAATGAAGGCCGCTGTTTGCGTAATTGGAGAGTCCTTGAGGGATGTGAGTGTAACTTCGTCTACCCGGTTTTTCAACCTGTTGCTCGTTGTTTGCCATGCTGCGGATCTGCTATATGTGAGTCTACCTCTCACAGAATCGAAGCAGGCCACTCTCACTGCCGTATGTAGCACTGGAACGTTGTATTGCGGTGCTTGATAGGCTCTGCTCTGCTAGGATGGACATGTCGTGGTGTGGAATAGGCGTTATTTTTCTTTCTTCCTCGTGATAACAATGCAAATAATGATAGTAATAATAATAAAAATATTATTATAAGTCTTTAATCAATCAATCGATCTTTATTTAATGTGCGCAGGAATAACCATGTGGTCTTCGGGCTGCAGCACTATAAAAAATGAAAATGCACACATTAGTTTTACAAACACAGATAGAACACAAAAGAAGAAACAAATAACAGACGCAGTGAAACTAGGACAAAAAGTGTCACGGAAAGAAAGAAATTAATAAGTAGCGCGTCTTATATAGACAGTCAGAGAATTGTAGAGCACATCACGAAAAAAAAAAACAATAGCTAGAGAAAAAACAAATAACTGACATTGAATATTGTAATAGAAATATACATAAAATAAACAGCCATTTCAGGTGGAGCAACCACGTGGTACTTAAAACACAGGCTAGAAATACAGGGAAATGCAATAAAGAAATAGAATTAAACGCGGTACAGTAAGATTCTAAAATCAAGTTTAAAGTTAAAATTAAATAAGAAACGGATAAAAAGCAGTACAAGGTACTTTAAACAGCACTGAACAGGAGAAAAAGCAAAACGTGAAGTAAATTAAATACAAAACAGGTTAGAAAGAGGAAGTTATATGTAATTAATACAGTTTACAATATAAAGCGACGAACGTCCAATATAAATGAAGAGAGCGAGTTTTGGAAGATGTCAAGGTGAAGACAAAAAAAGTGAAACAACATCTGCATTCTGTCAAGAGGGGAATGGGAATGAAGAACTGGATAAACTTGAAATGGTCTGAATTCCCTCATGCTCTTTCGCGGAACGCGCAGAACGATGCACTCTAAGAGCTGAGTGCATGTGGCCATGAAGGAGGTCGTACAGAAAACGTATATCTACTCTGACACGACGGCAGTTAATAGAAGGAACATTCAATGGGGTACTCTTGGTGGAGCGAGAGGAGGAAGTTGCGCAAGGAAAGCAGTATTGAAATACCCGTAAAAATGTTTGCTGTACTCTGTCAACCTTGTTTCAGTTCGATTTGCAAGTGCCATTCCAAACAACCGATGCGTAATCCAAAAGCGGCAAGCATATGGACAGGTACAGCTTTAGGAATGGAAGTGGAGTACAAAACACTCTCGAAAGTCTGCAGACGAATCCAAGTGTCCCCATAGCCCGCTGAGCAATGCGTTTATTATGAGAGGAGAAGCTGGGAGGGTGCGGTCAAAAAGTACACCAAGGTCATTTTTTTCATCAACCCTCTCCAACAGCCCAGAATTCACAGAATAATGGTAGAGAAAGCTGTGCATTTTACGAGTAAATGAGACAACCCTAATTTTGGAAGAATTGAGGGTACGTGGATTCTTCGCACACCAATCAGGAAATGCAGATATGTCCTGATTGCAACAACAAGAAATCTTTAAAAGAATGTATGACCTTGAATATAGTTATATCATCAGCACAAAGAAGAAACCAGGAGTTCTTGATGACGGACGAAACGTCATTATTAAAAACGGAGAAGAAAGCGGGCCTAATACAGAACCTTGAGGAACTCCACTGGTTGCAGGATAAACGAAGGGCCTGTCTACTGACAATGAAAAAGCAGGAGCTATCATGGAGATAGTTACGTGGGAGGGCTACCATTGAGACTTCGGCACCAGAGAGTAGAAGCTTTTCAAGTAGAAATGAGTGAGTAACAACGTCGGAAGCTTTTGCTCAAATCACCGTATACAGTGTCAATCTGACCTATCTGGTTGGCTGGTTGAGGTAGAGCGACCCGATATGAAGCCATGTTGATTCGGTATGATGACATGTTTGAGATGGAAGGAAAGTACATTGTACAATGCTAATTCGAAAAGCTTAGACATTGCACATAGAAGAGATATCGGGCGAAAATTAGAGGCATGAGATTTGTTTCCTGACTTGAAGACTGGAAACACGCGTGCAATTTTCCACACGCGAGGAAAGGTAGCATTTTCAAACAGTTATTAAATATAGCAGTCAGTGCTGGTACAAAGATACAACTGAAGGCTTTTATTATGGTGGCTGGAATGCTATCAGGTCCAGGAGACAAAGATGGTCTCAGACGCTTGACTTCCAGTTATTAACTTCTCGTCAAAGAGAAAGGAATTATATGGTGCACCAAATGGGAGGCACATGGAATCGCAGTGTGGAGGTTTTCATACGGAGGAAAAATGTTGGGCAAAACTGTCGGCAACATCCCGAATTTCCGACCCCTGAGAGTCAACTAAGCTGATACTGGAATCCGATTTAATGGAACGCTTGCGAACGTACCGCCAGAACTAACCAGGACGATTTGTGGCACTCCTCTCTAAAGACTCAAAATAAGAGTCCTGGTCCCGCTCCTATAAGCGTTTGCAAAGACAATGCAAGCGACGAAACTCATCTACCCAATGGTCAAACTCGGGGTGTTTCGCTTTACGATAGGCCCGTTCCTTAAGTTTTAACGCCGTTCTCAGTTCTCTGAAAAACCAGAAAGGAAACTTCCTACGAGTAGGAGTATGCAGAGGTATGTACTGACACATACCATCAAGAACTATTTCAGTGAAGCTAAGACGTGCTTGAGACTGGGCTAGTTGGAACATCTTCTCATAAATGCTGCGCTGCTTAGTTGTACACGGACAAAGGAACTGGACAAATGCTGAGGTTAAGCGCAATCTACCAACTGAAGTTTTATTTCTTACAAAAAGAAAAAGGAAAACAGAAGCACGGGACGTCACAAAACGCTTAACCTCAGCGTTTCTCCAGTTCCTTTGTCCGTGTACAACTAAGCAGCGCAGCATTTATGAGAATTCAGAGAAGCGATGACTTGTTCGTCGGCATCACTAATGTCATTTAAAAGGGATCAGTCGACAGAAGAGAAGAAGAGACTGACATGGTCCCCACTGGCATACATGAAACGGGGCGAATTCCCCGCCCGATCTGAATTAGTAGAGGGTGAGGCAGAGACAGAAGTAGTCACAAGACGTGGAGGGTGAAATTTGTCACAGCGAGTAAGTCTTATGTCGGAACTCGAGACGCGAACACTTTCTAAACTCGATTAAAATCGCCTAAAATGAGAAGTTTGTGTTTGCTATGACGAGTTATAACATGTTCGATTGAGAGCAGAACATCATCATAGGCTGGAGGAGGAGGACTCGGAGGAATGTAGATAGCTGCAAGTAAAAGTTTTTCATGTAGATTTAAAGTGAGCTCAACCAACACACATTCTTCAACAGTTTCCAGATCGGAACAACGATCACACTGCAGAGAACTGTCAATAACAATTAGCACTCCCCCTCCTCTTTGTTCGGGCCCTGTTTTGGGCGGTCGCTTCTAAAAGCAGAGTAATTATTAGGAAAGAAATCACTGGAAGGGATATCGCTTGACAGCCAGGTTTCGGAATTACAACAGCGGTGTAACAACTGGCCATAACGCTAAAAAAGAATTCAGATCCCTTAATCCGAAGACCTCGGGCGTTTTGATAACAGATGTTCAAATTAGGGGCCACTGCAATTTAGCATCAGTACGGAGGAATGCAGCATGTCGTCGTGAAGCTTCCCACGAAAGTCCTTGTAAATGCAATTTCATCGGCCACATCGAAGGCTCGACAAGCTTATGTAGGATTCTTCATCAACTTCCATATGGAAGAACGAGTAGGAGTCGTACCTTGTTTTCAGGGAGGAAATGGGAGTAACATTAATGAACTTTAGATGGTTGGTAAGCGCTACCGATGTTGTTTCGGGACTGAGCGTCGAGACGAAAATAGTCTTAGGACGCTTCTTTTGGTAAATGGCAACGATCAGGATGAATGAGCTCGCTGCGCCAGTGATGTCTGGACTTCGGTGTTTCTTCATCGCTCTAGGGGGCATAACCACACGGGGAGAAGCAGACACAGAAGATGGACAGCTAACATCGCCGGGAAGAGCGGCGGAGTAGTCTAAAGACGGCTGCTCATCACGAGTAGGATTGCCCAAGGAAACGACGAGAGGACGCTCGAAGAGAGGGCGCTCACACTGCGAAGCAGCGCACCCCACGAGCTCCTGGCGTAGGCCGCGAACATCGGCACGTAGAGAAGCAATGACCTGTGCTTGTTGTACGAAGGCCCGCAAGTTCTCCCTACGAAGGCGCTCATTCTCCTCCCGCAGCTGGGCAACCTCATCGCTCAGAAACGAGATTCTCTTAAGCGTGTCGAGGAGGAGAGTCCGTAGCGAGCCAAACTCACCGCCATGCTTGACGGTCGCGATTGTTGGGGGAAAACCGGTCAGGTGGCTGGACAGGAGCGAGGCGATGGGAGAAAGGAGCGTAGTTACCGACGCACCACCGTCGCTAAGCCTAGCACCGTCAGACGACGACGACGCACACAAATTGCACACGAATAGCCGAGAGGCGGACCTCAAAAGTTGCAGCTCATCATCCGCCCAAGTAACGCACTTCGTGTCAACACGTTTAGCAGTCGGCACAGCGTAATAACTGCCGGTTGCTAAAGACCGAGCGAGAGCACAGCTCACATACGTCCTTACTGGGCGCAATAATAATAATTATTATTATAATAATAATAATATTGTTACGTGCTTTGTACGCAATGGGGGTTTATTTACATGGATCGGTACAAACAGGACTGCGGCGGTGCGTACCAACGATCCTCTGCCCTTGCTCGTCTTTCTTCACCGATCTACCCGACCGCTCTTCTTCATCTTCCGTCGACGTTCTACGAAGGCGCGTGACATTTCCCTCCTCGAAGACGAAGCCCGTCGGGCGAGTTACAGAGATCCTCTGGAATGAAATCGCTGGAGGCGGGCTACATGCACCACCTGCTACTGCCGTGACCGTCGACCATTCGCCGTTACGCGCGCTATGACGTAATTCAGGTCATTGATGCGTTCTAACACAACAAACGGTCCGGTGTAGTGAGACAGCAGTTTTCGACAAAGACCAC
>JAJIZL010016356.1:0-11636 GCA_023969395.1 Amblyomma maculatum | reverse complement strand
ACGTATCAGGGGACAATGCGGCGGCACACGCCGCGGCTGCCTTGCCAAGTGGAATGTCCACATTTACTTCCCCACCCCCCTTGCTTCATCCTTACTGGACCTTGGGCGGGCAACACACCCCTTTTCTTGCCCTCACGCACTATACACGAACTAACCAAGAAAGCATCGGAGTACGCATCGGGTTTCCACGGAGCTCTGAGCAGCCAGTGTACGTAAATGACCACCTGAACGAAAACGTCTTTTTGGCCGCGCACGCGAACTCAAGAAGGAAAAACAGTGGAAGTATACCTGTGTATTGATAACTGCACAATCAAGGCCAGGAAGGCTGATAAGAGCTGTGGGCGATTCATCTGCCTGAGGAAGACGCAAGACAAACACACACAGCGGGCCGTGTAAGAAACATCTTTATCTCACTCCAGAAAGGGTCCGTCCACGGCGGTGCGGGAGGTCAGCGGGGTCGTCGTCTGAGAGGGCAGGCAGCGAGCGGGCAGCAACAAACCCAAGAGCGAAAGAATCTTCATTACCATTAATGCACCTTAGCATCCGTAGCATACGCAAGCATCGCGATGACCTTGTAACATGACTTACTTTGCTGGATCACTCCTTTTCCTTTATCTGAGACCTGGTTATCTCCCAATGATAGAAACTTATATGGGCTTACAAACTACGCCTCAGAATACGGTAATCGTGGCACTTGTCGTGGCGGTGGATCTGCCATATTCATCAAAACTGACTTGACTTAAGCCCGTCGACACGATATCTCATTTAGCGAGCTTCAGTGCGAATCCATTTGGCTTGAGTTTCTTCAGCGTGCTGCCCCTGAACAGCCGCAATACAGTAGTGGGCTGCATTTATCGTTCACCGTCATCTTCTTACACCGAGTTTTGATCGCAGTTAGAAGCAATCTTTAATATCTTGACAACAAAAAACAAAAACATAATAATATGTGGTGACATAAATATTAATATCCTTGACCATAGCAGTTCCTGCTGTTCTGAACATGCGCACTGTATGCTGAATTTTGGCATTTCTTCTCTAATTCTTTCTCCTACTCGTTCTGATTTTATTAGTTCGAATACATTAATTGATCACATATTGACTAATACGGATGCTGATTGAACAGCAGGAGTAATAGAATATACAATTACAGATCACTACCATATTTTTATCTCTAGAGTTGAAAAAGAAGAAGGCCGTAAATAACCATACTAAAGGATCATTTAACTACGAAGAATTTACCGGTTTAATTCGTAAAATAGATTGGAGCTATAAGATTGAGGAGGAATGCCCAAATAAGGCGTTTGAGCAGTTTTCGACAAAAATTGCCACCTGCATTGATCATTCACTGCACCAAGCATATCCCAACCGTGCGGTGGTTTCGAACACCACGAAATCTATGGGTTACCCTTGTCCTGGTTCGTTCTATTAACAAGAAAAATAATTTGCGCAGAAAGCTGAAAACACAGCCTTTTAATACTGCTTTGAGATGTAGACTGCGTAAATATTATAACGTACTTTCCTCAGTGCTGAAACTTGCAAAGCGTAACTACTAACAAGATCGCATTTTAAAAAACGGAAACGACTGTAGGCGCACCTGGCAACTTATTAAACAATTTCTCAACAATGAAAATCGCGAAGCATGCATAACAAAAATAACATGTGAAAACACCACCTATAATAATCCTATAATTGACAATGCTTTTAACCAGCACTTCAGCTTTTCTCAGAGTTCACAGGCCGTAACCACTTTACCCTCCTTGACACGTTGCTCCCACACGTTTTACTTGCGTCCTACATCTGCAGAAGAAGTCCACCAAGCCATTAAATCACTCAATACAACCGGTGCAGGATTAGACTCTATTCATCCCTCTAAAGTTAAGCTTATCTCTGAAGACATATGCGCAATTCTGGGAATTTTAATAAACAAGATATTTAAAGCAAGTGTTTTTCCAGACTGCCTTAAGGTTGGTAAAATAATCCCCATTCGAACTTGTATCAACAATTACCGTCCCATTTGCATCCTTCTTTTTTTCAGCAAAGTCACCGAGAAGCTTTTTTTACACGCGGCTAATGAATTACCTAAGTACATTTAAACTTTTAGCTCCTCAACAATTTGGATTCTGCCCAGGCATCCTACCGAATTAGCACTCATAAATTTTATTGAAAGTGTGACGCGAGCATTGACAACGGTTTAATCGTTGGAGCCATTTTTATTGATGTAACAAAAGCTTTCGACTCAATTAACCATCACATTCTTGATCATAAACTAGAATCATTTGGAATCTCCGGCCCACCCTCGAGTTTATCCGCAGTTATTTAGGCAATCGATCTCACGTATAGTTCTTGTAAATAATACTTTTTCTACCATTCAGGCTGTAAGCAAAGGTGTTCCGCAAGGATCGATACTTGGCCCTCTGCTGTTTTTAATGTTCATTAACTATCTGCCCGTTGCACCAAATCATACAAATTACATGTTATGTGCGGACGATACAACCATTTATGCTTCTCACAGATCCAGCGCCACCTTTCAGCATATGCTTAACACCTTAATAACATTACCACGTGGTACAAAAATAGCTAGTTACGAATAAATCCCCCCCAAAAAAAAAACAAATTTCGTGCTATTTCACTCTTCTTTCGCTTTCATAAATGTTCTTCCTAGAATAACGATTGATAACCATGCGCTGCCTATCTCAGAAACAGTTGATTTTCCGTCTGGATCTTATAGAGGGAAATATGTTGATGATGATGGGTTGTAGGATGCTTGACGTCTTGCACGTTCGATGTTGCTGAATCACATTACTGAAAGACACTTCCGGAAAGCTTAACTATTTATTAACAATTAATAAATCAAACAGAAAGATACAAGCAAGGAGAAACATATTTACTATTGACTGACTCGTAGTTTTACCTGACGAAACCAGCCCTTTGTTGCACCAAAACATCTTCTTTTAAGCCCTATGTCCCCGCCCTCGGTGGGAACAACAATCAATAGGGCAAATTCACAAACAGTCAACCAATAAACCCTTAGGGAAAGGAAAACATAATCACGAATTGGGGAAAGTAGAACACTGCCAATGAAGGGTAAGGGAACGAAGGCAAGACATCTCCAATAACACTGTACAAGCGTATACACTTTCCACTACCCACATGTCAGAGGATTCTGCCCTTCTCCCAGAAACTTGGCGATCACTCGCTTCCCCACGGGTGCATCTTTTCCCAGCCTCAGAGTTAATCCGTAAACACCGTTTCGCGGAAAGGAAAAGTCCCATCTACTGAGACGTCGTCGCTCGCAAACAGACATCTGTACATGGACGAACATGAGGGGTCGCGAAGCGGAGTGTTAATAGATATCGGCAGATAAATGAAAGCACCCTGGAGGTTTTTTATAATTTACTTTCTAAGACATCCTGGGATAGCGTTCTTTAGAGTAATGATGCGAAGGGGGCTTACAACATCTTCATACACAAATTTATAAATGTCTATAATGATTGCTTTCCCTTCAGAACCCACAAACGTCCACGCATAGCATGCAAACCTTGGATTACTGCAGAATGTATCAAAGCTATAAAGCTGAAAAATGTTCTTTATCAAAAGTTTTTGAAATGCAGAAACAAAATCGATTTAGATGAATTCAAAAAACACAGAAACAGAAGAAACAGCTTTTTACGGAAAACTAAAAGACAGTACTTTGTAAACCTTTTCGTCCCGGACACGAAGCAAACTCCAGAATTCATTTGGAAAAAATTAAATACGCTCCTGTACCGCCATCCCTGGTGCAAATACTAACCCCAACGAGATAACTGTACAACTCTTGCTGGAGAAAATTTAGCTGTAGCTTTTAATGATTTTTTCACATCAGTAGGAAATAGCCATCATGGACCCCAGCTGTACAGATTTTATGCACCAATGAACAGAAGAGAGTGCATTTTTACCTGCAGTAACTGCAGATGAGGTCGTGTCTACAATCATGTCTCTAAACAATTCTACTTGTACTGATATAGATGGCTTACAGATTCGGCCCCTTAAGTATGCTGCTATTATTATAGCTCCAGTTTTAGAGTACATCATTAATCAAATATTTTCACGCGGTCAATTTCCTCGCCGGCTCCAAGTGGCTAAAGTTGCTACCATTTTTAAAGGTGGTGAGAAATTAAACATGTCTAACTACAGGCCTATTTCACTACTCCCTGTTTTCTCCAAAGTCGTTGAAAAACTAATACACGTTCGAATGAGCTCATTCCTAGCCAAGCATCACATCATGGCACAATATCAGTTTGGGTTTACAAAAAAACGATCCACAAAAAGCGCCTTGCTTGCGCAAAAAGAAATCATTCTTAACGTTTTTGAGCGTGAATTTTATACACTTGGAATATTTGTAGACTATTCAAAAGCATTTGACAAAATAAATCATACCACGATTAAAAAAATTGGAATATTATGGTTTCAGAGGCTGTTTTCTATCTGTCATTAAGTCCTACCTACAACACCGCCAACAAAGGGTACACATAAATAACTCTTGCTCGTTTCAAACCATTACTACACGGCGTTCCGCAGGGAAGTATTCCCGGGCCGCTGCTTTTCAACCTATATACTAACGACCTTGTTAACATAGATTTAAACACTTCATTTGTTATTTATGCCGACGATACAAGCTTATTTTTCTCACATTACAGTTTACCCCTGCTTGTTAAAAAAGCGAATGAAGTGCTTGATGTACTGAACACTTGGAGTCAAATTAATTCTTTAACTATAAACGTCTCGAAGACAAAATCAGTTCTTTTTCGCCCTAAAAATAAGCCAGTTAATTCCAATATTGTCCTTCGACTAGGTCTTTCGGTCATAGATTTGGAACCAGTTATAAAAACGTTAGGTGTTTTTTTTTTCAAGAGAATATGCAGTGGAGCGCGCATGCTGACCTTGTTCTCTCCAAACTTTCGCGAATAGTAGGTATTCTTGCATGCTTTCGTTATTTTTTACCAAAGCACGTTAAATTGCTCTTATACAACTCCCTTTTCATGTCCACGCTATCGTATGGTTATTTGGTATGGGGAACAACGACCTACACAAACCTGTCCAAAATCTATCGACTACAGAAAAAAGCTGTAAGAATCATTTGTAATGAACCTAATGACGCACACACAGAACCTATATTTCATGACCTTAGATTAAAATCATTACGGAACCTCTTCAACGCAATTCTGTTAAAACGTTATCATACTTATCGCATAAATAGCGACCCTTTCCTTCAAAAACTTGCGACGCTGACTCCAGATGAAAAAACGTATGGCCCACGAAGCAGTCAGGTTTGGAAGATTCCATATACCCGTACCAACTATGGCCGCCAAATGTTGATGTACATGCTACCACAAGCTCTTAATTCCTCTGTTAACAAGTCCAGCTAATCTATACAACAGTATATGTCCTCAAATCAAAATATTGTTAACACGTGCAGTTCTGTACCACCCAATATTATTCCTACCATCTAAATGTACTTTGTTATATATAAAGCTGTCGTTACGTTTATAATGGCTTTTTTTTTGTTTTGTTGCGTTTTGTCCGCTGCTGTATTGCCCTGTAAGCGGGGTGCTAGTCTTTGTCAAGCCATCGCAGGCTTTTTTCTAGCACCCTGCAGCATCACGTGTACTGTGTAATCAGTGTTGATTCTAAATAAATTATTTGTATTTCTATTTGTATTTGTATATTCTTCACGCCCGCTGCCACCCTCTTACTGAGAGCGCTTTCTGGAAAATACCTACGCGACACGGGTTAAAATGCCCCGTCGCCGTTCTCGCGGATCAGCTTATCCGGGAAGAAAGGGGTTCTGCGCATCGTCTACGCTACAAGAGGTTGACCCCTTGACCCCTCCCGTATTCTCGGTATCCCGCCCGCTCTCAAGCTGCGCGGACGCTTCTCGGTAGAGACTCGTGACTCTGTCCCCCTTCTCCGCTACTTATTCGAAGGGCAAGAAAAACACTGAATAGTTATTTTTCTTTTTCCGGGAGCACAGGCGTGACAAACAAGCCCAACGTCGGAACTTCATTGAAACTTCCAAGATTCTGGGCGTAATTCTCGACAAGCACTTAAAGTTCCATCACCATGTTCAATCGCTCATGCATGAAGTTTCGTTCGGCATTCACAACATAATAAAAACCCGTGAATATTTTCAACCTCACATAAGTTCGTTATATTATGCCTACATCCATAGTCACCTTAACTACTGTTTGTCTTGCTGGGGAAATACATATTACACGTATATTGAAAGACTTCAACGCCTCGAGAATCAAGCCATCAGGCTCATGCCATTCAGTTCATTCCAATCACACTCTCTGCCACTGTACCACAGTTTGTACATACTTCCACTTCAACATTTATTCAGCCTAAAATTGTCCATGATTATCAATAAACTAATAAATTATCATGCTCATATTGATGGCCTTACCAAACAGCTTGTAAATACTAGTCCTACCAGGTTTAAACAGCGCAATAATCTTCTTTTGCCAAAAGTCAGGACTAATTACGGAAAATTTACTACCTTGTTTGCCGGCATATCCTACTGGAATTCTTTACGTCCAGAAATTAAAGCATCGCATACTGTTCCTCATTCCATTTCCGCATGAAACAGTATTTAATAAACACGCTACATAGTTAGTTTTCTTCCACCGTTGTAGTTCACTTTTGAATGTGCAATTTTGTCTGTTCTATGCCCTGAAGTTGATGATCTGTATATTTATCTTCCTTATTCTCATTGGTGTACATTCTAAACGTTGTTTTGTAGGTTGTACTCTTATACTAATTACTTGTTACACTGCTTCCCTTTTTTTTTTTTACATTTCTACCTCACTTGCGTTGTTCTGGGATGTCCCCCCGACAGTCTTGTACTACGGGACCTCTTTCTGTACAACTCTTACTGTATCCATTTTGTTGTATGCATGCGTGAAATAAACTTGAAACTTGAACATCACCACGCAAAACTGGCAACAGTTCACAGAAACACTTAGAGGAAGATTAGACGTGGCCCGAGCTTGGAAAATACTAAGTACCATGATAGATCCAACAAACACCAAATCTAAAGCGGAAAATTCATGAAAAAACTAATCCACGCGTTCCCCGGAACGAAACATCAACTAACACAAGCACTGAGGGAGAAAGGCTACGGCACATCCAAGCTCTCAAAGCAAGAACAGGAATACACAAAAGACGAAACCCCCAAGATGAATAGGCCAATCACCAAAGGAGAAGTAAGGGCAGCTATAGGGGAAGCCAAAAAGAATACGGGGGCCGGAAAAGAGAGAGTAAACAACGCTACAATTAGAAACATGGAAGACACGACCGTGGCTAAACTCATCAAATACCTAAACGAAATTTGGGAACAAGGAATCGTGCCGACAAAATGGAAGCATTCAGAGCTAATTATGATACCAAAGCCGGGCAAAAGGCCGCAAATCGAAAACTTAAGACAATTCTCCCTAACCTCTTGCCTGGGGAAGATATACGAGAGAGTGGTCAATGAAATCATAAACTACATGGAGGAAAACGGATATTACCCTAATGCCATGTTTGGCTTCAGAAGAGGACCATCCGCGCAAGACGGGCTCCTACAATTAAAGGACGAAGTCCCCAGTGAAATACTAAGAATTGGATAACGTATAGTACTAGCACTCGACATAAAATGAACCTTCGAAAGCGTGGGTCATGCGGCCATCATGGAAGGTATCAATAATATTAACTGCTGAAACAGAGCCTTCCGCTATGTCAAAGCCTTCTCGACAGACCGAATGGCTACGATAGGCATCAGAAACGTAAGATCGGGGAGCTTCATGGCGCCAAACAAGGGAACACCGCAAGGCTCGGTAATAGCACCGCTACTATTCAAAGTAGCATCGATAGGGCTTACAAAAAAAAAAAAAAGAAAAACTCGACAAGATAGAGAACATGTCCTACGGAATGTACGCAGAAACATAACAATATGGACGGCCACTGGATCCCTAGCAGAAAACGAAGAGCGGCTCCAAAGTGCGATTGACCAAAAATGCCAGGGCCTGAGGACTATCGTGCTCAGCAGAAAAATCAGAATACATACGAATCAAGAAAGGTACAAGGAAATGCGACTCTCAAATTACCCTGGAATTTGGAAATGAGACGGTACCAGAGAAAACGGAAGTCAGAGTACTTGGAAAGTGGCTGCAAAGCACAGGGCGCTGTAGCAAAACCATTGCCTCCCTTAAGAATACAACAGATCATGTCGCCAGAATCGTGCGAAGAGTCAGCAATAAAAAGAAGGGCATGAGAGAGCATGACACGCTTGGACTCATAGACAGCCTCGTCACGAGCAGGGTAACGTACAGCATACCTTACCTCGAACTAAGCAATCAAGAGGCCCTACAAATTGACACCATACTACACGAGGCTTACAAAACGGCGCTAAGACTTTCGATGTCAACACCAACTGAACATTTAATGGCACTGGGTGTATCGAACATCTTCGACGAGCTACGAGAAGTGCACCGTAGCGCTCAACTGGACAGACTCAACCAAACAATAACGGGAAGGCACCTCATGCAGAAATTAGGCATATCCTTGGCCACAGAAAAAGACTACGAACCGAATAAGGACGAAAACAGAAAATATATAAGGGCACGACCCATACCCAGACACATGGGCCCCAATATGCACCTCGACAGAAAACAAACCAGAGTCCGAGCACTGAGCAGGGAATTCATCGACAATTCCAGCTGAAGAAGCCGCGATCGCTCTGGCAATAGCGCATGACAATGCAACGGGACAGAACTTCACTATACTGACGGATTCCAAACATGCGTGTCGAAACTACACAATGGGAAGCATTGACAGAATCGCCAATCTTATCCTACAAACGACGACAAGATATATAACTAACATTAAACACAGTATAGTATCTGTTCCGAGACACGAGGGGATGAGGGGCAGCCAGGCAGCAGATGAGTTAGTTCGAGGGTATGTTGACCGAGCGGGCTCAACACACTGCACCACGGGCACCTTTGACCCTGCTATCCCCTCGTACTCAAATATACTAGATCATTACAGAGGCCAGCGAAAACGCTAACCAGCCCCACACAAAATGCTAACCCAAGAGGAGGCAGTAGACCGGCGCATATTGCAAACAGGCACTTAACCATACCTACACAAATTACGCAAGATTTTTCCTACGCAATATGTTGATGAATGCCCATGGTCTCATGGTACACCGACACTCGCGCACGTCACATGAATATGTCCTGAGGGAGACTTGGACCCCAAAATTGAAAACCCGGGTGTGACGCAGTGGGAGCCCTTGCTGGCCAGCGAGGACGAGGAAGAGCAAATATTTCTCGTGTTCCGAGCCTCAATGGCAGCAGTGAAGTGCGGCATCCTGAACCGAGGATCGACCACGCCGCTCAAGTGACCAGCAACGTTCACAAACACATTGGATCTGTAGAAAATAAACTTTTTTCCATTCCATTTCATTCATCGTTGCACTCATCTTCGCTCGCTTTGCTAGCTGTGTCGCATTCCTGATAGCATGTCGGAGGATTGTGAGCTCGCGTGCGTCGCAACCACAGTTGAGGGGACAGTATGGACGGCGATAAGTCTGCTAAGCAGGAGGCCTGATATATTTCGCTACGTATATCCTGACATAGCCGAGCTGAGCCACTGCTATTTTTTTTCTCTGTCAGTTCTTTCGAAGCCATAAGCGAAGCAACCGGTGGAAGTCGGTCTGTCGCTGCTTGCACAGTTGCTCCGCCTAGTGCCACCGCCGCCTTTCCTGTTGTAGTGCAGGCGACATATGCGTTTAGATTAAAAACTATTAGTGTTTCTTGAAGAAATAATATGTGTGAAAAATAAAAAAAAATCGCTGCGTGTAATTGTACATACACGCCTTGTCGAACTCTCTGCCTCAATTTATCGAAAAGCTGGAAAAAACTGATGAACTGCGCTCAACTTGTGCATTAGGAAGTAACGCAATCGTTTGAATTTTTCGGTAGCAAGTGTGAAGAAATGTGTTCCGCGCTGCTAATTTCTGCGCACTGATTACAGTCACTGGCACTTTCGGATCGGATGGATATTTTTCCCGCGCAAAATACTTTTGTTGACCAATACCTCAGCACGTCACAACATGCATGTAATGCTCTATCTCTATTTTATTGACGTACTCTTTAATTCGAAATTACTTCGGTGCTGGGCCCGTATACCGAGTTTGCGTCGTTATCCAAGTGTCGCTGTCTCACGTGACTTCGAGTCCTCTGATTGGTGGAAACGCCGGAACATGGTGTTGCTGTTCTGGTTGCGTAGTGGCAACACCAGGTTCCGGCGTTTCGACCAATCAAATGACTCGAGGTCACGTAAGATAGCGACAGCTTGATAACGACGCAAACTCGGAATACGGGCCCCGATCTTCGTGTGGGCTCGAATTTGACCTTCAACGAGCAGAACTATGCGGTTCAAGTGAAGGTCGCTATTAAAGGGGCGATTGCAAAGTCATGCGATGTATTTCCGTTTTATACTTTTCAGATCTGTGATTCTACTCGCAAAGTTTTAGTGTCCAGCGCGCTGCGCATAATAAAAAAAATAAACACGATAAAAATCGGAACCGGGAAGCTCCTGCCACGGAGAGCGACCGCCATTTTGGAATGCTCGTGTGACGGCACATAGAATAAGCGGCGGAGCGTCGTCTGCAACCTCAAAAGACACGTCTTCTCTTTTTTTTTTTTTTGACGATTGGCACAGTGTTCCTCATGCAGATGTGCTCGACGAAGATAAGTTACCGAACGAAAGCGATGTAAGTTAAGGTACGTTTTCTTCAGCATAAGGCACTGTCACAGTCAGTGGGCTGCAAAGTTACTGGTTCCTTAGCTTATCGACTCACTGATCTATCGCATATATTACAAAGGCGACGGCGCCAGCAGGGCTAACGGTCACCTTTCGTCGTAGTGTGAAGTTTTGCGGCCCCGCGACGCCGATGAAACTGATCAGCGGATGGTCGTCCGATCTGTTTTGATCGGATAGGAGGTCGCGCGAGAACTTGACACCCGATGAGTGAACGGCCTGAACAGCTGCGCTTGTCTGTAGCTTAACCGAGTTAGAAAAAGGAAAACAAGAAGGTACAGTTTATATGCTCCCCCTTGCCATCAGCAATGACCTTGGCCAGAAATATCAGTGGGCGCCGAACTGCCGGCCCGTTCAGTTCAATTCAATTCAATTTATTCAACACCGTGAAGATGTTGGGTGCGCCGACAAAAAGCCAGAAAATGAAAAGTCAGCGACGAGTAGGCCTATAGCTCGAGTACGCGGGGCTCGGGTCTAGAGTTTCGGAGATTAAGGAGCGCGCATTCACAAGCATTGCATGTGGCTTTCCAGTGTAATTCTGCCAGTAGCGAACCCAAATCGACGATCGCTAACATCACAAAGCGAGTGCACATTGAGCGGGAAGCGTCGATATGTCTAGAGAGCGTCGCCTGTCGGCGCCGCTTGTGGTGTATACCCGGCGCAGACAGGTGACGTAGCATCCATGGCGCCTCTTGCAGCACATTTGTTGTTCTTGAAGAAATGAAGGCGCGAACGGTGCGAAAAGAAGTGGATAGTTTTGGTATTGCTAGCTCAGGTTGCATTTTATGCTG